>WBNO01030102.1:78001-90499 GCA_013400575.1 Peucedramus taeniatus
GGGGAAGGAAAAATTGGGGGGGAAAAGGTGAAAATTGGGAATGTGAAAAACGGCTCGGGGGGAAAAGGGGGGGGGACACCCCCGCGCCCCGCCGCGATCCCGCGCGCAGGTGAGCGGAGCTGTTCGTTCAGCACCTCCGGCCCCGCGGGGCCCCCGCGCCCGGAGGGGCTCCCGGGGGAAGCAGCGAGCGCCTTTCTTCCTGCGAAAACACGGGAGATGCGGAGAGCTGCATCCGAAAAAACAGGCGGCAGTGCTGGAAGGAGAGAGAAGAATGTTAAAAAGCTATAAAATGACGTTAAATCAATTCACACAGGTGCCTGCTGCTGGTGCCAAGTGACTCGGGAAGTTGGGCTCCTTCCAAGAGGGGACATTCCCCACAGCTGGCACAGCCACAGCCCGTGTGCTCCAAATCCAGCGAAAGATCTTCATCACCACTTCACTGTGCCCTAAACTTTTCACTTTATACTTCAACCTCATTCAGAAAAACACCCCAAGGAACAACCTGTCCCCCCATCCCTGCCCCAGGTCAACTCAGGCTTTTTCAGACCTCAGCTGCACATTTTTCCAGCCATGCTGATTTTTCCCATCTTCAACCCATATAAATTAATGATGGAGGTTCTGTTCTCACTGACAGAAGCCTGTGGCTCTGTTCCCACAGATCCACTGGGAAGATGCACTCCTGAAACTCTGGAGTCTGCCTGGGAAACTCATCTCCATCCTCTAACAAAGGCAGGCTCACAGGGGAAATAACTGCAGTTGCATTTGCTGGAATAACTGATGCAGGTGAAATGTACAAAGCCAGGTAACAGGAACCTTTTGCCACTGCTTGAAGGACTCTTCCTCCTCCCCTGCTCCAGTGATGCCCTTTATAAAATGGATTAAAACTTTCCATACAAGTATTTTATAGACCAGATCCTTCACTTACCTCACCTGCAACAGGACCAGTACTTTGTGGAAAGCCACCTTTGTGGCTTTCATCACCTGTAGAGTCAGAACACAATAGATTTTTTTTTTTTAAGGCAAAAATGCATTTTTTGAGTAGAAGAATCTCCCCATCAGCCTGGCAAAGCAGACTGGAGAGTTTCCATCTCACTGTTTCCACATTTCCTGAAACATGGAGAAAATACATTACAGCAAAAGAAGTTAAAAATCAACAGCTCTCATCATCTCAGCACATTTTTATCCAAATCCTCTTTGCTACTTACACAAGAGGTGGTACCTGCAAACAGCTTCACTCAGGCAGGCTTTGGGGTATCAGCAAACTGCTCACACTACACCGAAAAAATAACCTTCAAATCATTCCCAGGCTAACAGGAATCACATGAGGAGTCTGTCACAGATTAAATATTATTATATTAAACCAGGATTCCACCTTCATCACACCTTAAAATAAGCAGCTCTACATACTTTTAAACATTCAGGTTATTTTTAAAATAACTTTGGTATGAATATACTTTATTCCCAGTTTGACTACACAGTTCTTCACAATCACAGGCCAAGTGCTCAGTGTGCAGCACTTACAAGGCTGTTAAATCTGCATTTTGTGGTTTTCACCTGGAGGTAAGAAACGCTTCAAACCCAGCAACAGCTGGTACTGCCACACCTGTGTGTGCATCAGGAGCAAAAATCAAGACATTTTCAGGTTTTTTTGATCATAGGGACGGAAACCAGGAGGAATGAGAGACGGAAACAATCTTGGAAATCAGCTTGTCCATCTCCCTGCCCATGGAAAACTGAGAACAAGCAATACTCCACAGCTGCTCTGGCCACTCCCATTAGTATCAGCCAAACTGCCCTTCTGAACCATTCTGGCTGGGGTCAGGGGCTGGCTTTGGCTACTGTATTCCTGAATTAAGCCCACCCTCATTCCCTGGAACTCCCTCAGAGGGTTTGGCATATGGTAGCCATCACCTGTGTTTAGCCAGTTTCCCTTCCTTCCTGAGAAGGTTCATTCCCAACCAATCCTTGTTTCCTGCCTGCTCAGAGCCTTTCCCAGGGTCAGTGTGGTCCAACACCAGCACCTTCTGCTGGGTTTTCCCCACACACACTGCTCAGGAGAGATCTCAGATCCTGCTGAAGCTTTGGAGCAGCCTTTTTTCTTTACAGCAAGGCTGGGAGCCTTTCCTTTAGCTCTCTGGAGACCAGGAGTGGATACATCCAACCCAGCAGTCAGATGGGGAAAAGGCAAGATGCTCTCAGTGAGCAGGCAGTGGGAATGTCCCTGACACCAGGAATAATCCTCTCCCTGCACAAAGCTGGGCTCTCTTGATGGGACAGCAGAGGACATCTCAACAGAAGAATCCCTACTGCAAAGCCATGGGAAGAACCCGAGGCCAGACTGATTTAACAGGACTGAACTGGTCTGGCTGGGCCAGTTCAGGAGGAAGCAGAGAACTGGAGGAGGCTCATTGCAGTTAACTTCTTGTCACCAGAACACCTGGCCTGTCGAGGACCCAGCAGCAGAGACCCAGCAGGGTGCAGGTATCTGTCAGCAGGGCAGGGAGGTGACACAGGACGGCACCACCTTCCCTCAGCAGCATCACAGGCCAGGAGAGTTCACAGCAGCCATCCCTGCCCCGGGCAGGGCCAGCGGGACGGGAGGTCCTGGAGCAGCCCTGGCTGCCCACGGCAGGACCCCGCTGAGCCAGTCCCTCTGGGCAGCAGCTGCTCACTCTGAACACTGTGTTCCCCAGAGCCCAGCACCTGTGTCAGGCAGACACTGGACACAGTCTCTCGAAGAAGTCTGCTCTCTTGTGCTCCAGGGCCTGCAGGAAGCCCTGGATCCTCTCCTCCCGCAGGGCCGTGCATTTCTGCAGCAGCGTGCGCCGGCGCCGCGAGTCTCCGTGGGACACACACCCCTCCTGCTGCAGCTTCTTGGTCACGTAAGCCTGGTCCCTCTCCATCTGCTGTCTCCTCCTCTCCTCCAGGTAGGAGTCTCTGGCCTTCTGGAGTGAAAAGCAGCGAGTGTTAGCACCTTACCAGGCCTCTCAGCTCACCTGTGGTACGCGGGGGACAAACGGCCCCTGCCCGGCCATGGACCTGCAGGGTCACTCAAGGCTGGCTCTGGGTCTGCCTCTTCCACCTCGAGGCAGCCTGCTCAAAAAATACAGGGATATCCTTCTGAGCCTTGCCTCCAAGACACAGCTCTGCTCAGAGCATTAACTCCTAGTTAAGAACAGATAAAAGTCAGGACAGATTGTGAGAAAATATCTCAGATATTGGAATCAGAGAGAACAGCTACAGGAGAACTCTGGAACCCCAGATATGCACACTCTTATCCTCACCAGTGTTATCACAGCATTTTTGATCCTATTCCCCTGGCTGATGAAAGGTTTTAGGGGATTCCAAACATGACTTAGAGGACAATTCTTTGAGATGATCCAGTATTGAACTAATCAGCTTTAAAACAAAAGCAGGAATATACTCAGCATTCCCAAATTTCTGTGATCTAAGAGTGTACTGGCTTGAGACACATGAAAAAGGCAAAGGCAGAAGCCATCCTTGTCTACCCTTCAAGTATTTGAAATATTTTGTTGTAGAACATCACTTTTAGGTTTCTCCTTATTGCACACATCCTGGCCTGCAGCTTCCAGAAGCAAAAACACATCAGTAGGCAGGAATATTGAGGTTCTATTTTTAAAAACTGTAAAACTGGTCACTGTGACACAAACAGAGTGTGTGACACACACACACACACTCTTGGGAAGTGCTGGTCTTTCAAACAAGAAGAATAATTACTCTAATGAGAGCCTGACTCACTCATCCCCACACTTTTCCTGAGCCCAAGGCATCTATAGCTCTGGAAATTAGCTTTTGTTGTGCTGGCAATGTGAGCAGAAATATCCCCAGCAAACCCACTGAATGGATGCACTCCAGGGCTGAGTGGAGCTGCAAGGATCATCAGCCTGCTGAGCAGGCTGGCCAGCCAGGCCCTGCATTCCTTCCTGAGATCTACCAGGTACCAAATGCAGGATCTAGCTGATCCTGGGCTCCATGGTGAGCAACAACCACCTGGGAAATAAAATGGCAGCCATTAAAAGTGATGCTGTTTGAGCTGATGGAAGGAGGATATCTTTTATACAATGCCTCCAAATCAAGGGGGGTTTCTGTACCTTGTCACCCCTTCCATCCTGCTGCCCATCCACATCCCAAAAGCAGCAGACCATTCCCAAAGCAGATACAGCTGCTGTGGGAATATCCTGGCTTCTCAGCAAGTCCCACCCAGCCTCCCTGTCCTCACTGACACCAAGAGGATTTGCTTTGTGACCTCTTTTGGATTTCAAGATCACCTATTTTAAATTTAAAAAGGCCCAACTCCTAAATGTCAGCTCCTCTGAGGGAGAAGTCCTCCCTCTGCACAATTGTGAGGGTTCCCTGGAAAAAAAAGGGCAGACTCAGACACTGCAAAGTGGCTCTTACAGGGAGAAAACTGACCAGAGAACAAATGTGGACAATGAGAAACCTTGATAATAGCATGGCATGAACACATCCAGCCACCAACCAGAACTAAGAAAAGAAGAGAATAGCTGGGAACAGAAGCTGCATTTGTTGCCTGTCAGAAACCAGCACCAGGAGCAAAGTCAGAACAGTGACCTTACTGTTCCAGACAGAGGCCAAGCTCATGGCAATGACAAACACTACTGCCTTTTTTGCTTCCCTCTTCATGCAGAAGGTGAACTGCCATTAGTTGTACTAATACAATTAATTGCTGGTAGGAAAAGGGCAGACTTGGGCCAGGAATAGGAACAAAAGAGGTTAAGGACATGGAGAGTTTGGATGCTGCCAGACTGGCTGCACTTGATTAAATTCAGCCATAACCACAACTGGCTATAATCTCTTTGACAACTCTCAGGTGTGAGCAAGGTCCTTGAAGGTAGAAAAGGGAAATTTAATGCCTGTTTTTAAAAAGAGGACACAAATAATTAAGGAACAGACGCATTCAGCAGCAAGATATGGTGGGGATGAAGAGCTGCCACACTGAGGTCCTCCTGGCAGTCACTGCTGCCTCTGTGTCACGAGCTGCTGCCCCCCACATTTCTCCATCAAGAGTTCCAGCTCCCACACTTGCTTTGCTTAAAAATAGCCAAACTACTATTTCACTACTGAATTGGCCAGCTGTATCAGAAGGGAGAGCTCACAGCACCAGATCTAAAAGGAGAGGAACAATGTCAGTGAGCAATAGGAACAATCTCTTCAGCTGGTACTTCTGGACCTACCAGAGAGAGGACAGTTGTTCACAGACTCACAGCTCAGGCTGCCTCATTTCAGCTCCCAGAAAGGAAACTCTAAACCCATTTGTTACAACCCTAAAGACAATAGTGGAGTTAGAGGAAGAGCATGTGAGTACTCCCTGCTTGTTCCAGTGAGAGTGCAGATTTCACCCTGGGGCAGACCAGGAGTGCTCACTTGGTGTGTGAGGTCTGGGACAGATGCTCCAGCTGGTGGAATGAGCAATGAGTAACAGAGACAGTGCTGACTTTGGATATTTTGGGTCTTGCTGAAAGTAGAGGAATCTGGCCACACACCAAGATGTTGTAACAAGCCACAGGGGTACAGGAGGAGCAACATATGAGCTGCTACTGAAACAAGATCTTAACTAACAAGCACTGCTCCCACTTTGAGGCCTCTCACCTGATCTCCAGCTGCTGTGCAGGTAACACATGGGCTTGGGCCTTCCACTTCCCCAAGGCTCCCTTACCTGTAAAGCACTGTAGTTCATCTGGAACTGAAGGATAGCTTCACACAAGTTCCAAAAGGAATATTCTGGCCACAAGACTGATTGAAACACCAGGCATGAATGGGATGTCTGCAGAAAGCAAGATCACCAACAATTTAATTGTTGAGAAAAAGTCATTAAGATGCAACTCTGTTGGGCAAACGATGCCACTTTCCCCACAAAGGTTTTACCTAGGCTGTGTTACCAGATTCTACTTAAAGTGAGGTAAAAACCAGCTAGGAGAGTCTGAAATTGCACAGTGTAGAGTCCTTCTAATTTGTTTTCAATGCTGGGACACCAGTCATCCACTCCTGCAAAGGCATCAGCAGAATTCTTTCTAATGCTGTGTTGGTCTTCAGAGAGGTATTTTTAATAGCTTAAGCATCACAGACTTATAAAAAACCTAAAATAGCAACACTGGAGTACCAAAGGCTAAGGGAATAACAGTTGAACTGAGGATCAGGACATGACATTTAAGCCATTCTTCAAATGACATCTCATGATATTCCTTACTGCCCACTCATGGCATTTAAACTGCTTAATGAAGCCAAGAGTTGTGGTGCACTGAAGATATCCTTGAGCTGGATGATGAAAGATTTCAAGTAAAACCTATTTTTGCCACCAAGCTCCTCACAGTTTGAGGTAAATATGTTCCTATGATGACTGCTAAAGCAATCCAACACTTAACAGGACTCCTCTACCACCGAGAGAAGCGAGCAAAGTGTTTTTTCATAGCATCAGCACCACACAGGGTGTGCCCAAAAATAGGGGGAGGAGAGGGGATGCCTTGGTAGGTAAGCACAGCTCAGGCCAGACAACTTCTGAGAACATGCCAATTAAGTAATTTGGAATGAGAATAATTTGATGTGGTTGCCTAAAGGCAACTGGGTTTTGGCTCCAAACTGTATATGTAAAATAACAGGAGCTTCAGCTGAAGCAACTCCACTCAAATGTTCCACTCAGTCCATCCTGGAAGTTACCTGACCCCAGCAGAAGGAGTTTCAGAGCCCTCACATCTGCTTGCACCTGGAGTCAGTGGAATACCAGCACCCTCTGAGGCAAAGATGGAATACCCCAAGGAGAGAACAGAGACTTTACCTGCCAGAGCAAGAAATCACTGAGGCGAACCTCTCCAGAGGTTCTTATCAGCAGGTCTGGGTCAGGGGAGTTGTTGGTGTACAGACATTTATCCAGCAGTGATTCAGACACGTCACTAAAAGAGACACAGTTTATTAGACACCTTTGCTGACCCAATGGATGTGGCACAAACCAGAATTAAGGGGTTTCATGTAAACTCAGGGCTGCAAATTAAAACTGGGTGGTGGAGATGAACCACAGTCAGTCATCAACTTGCTTCTTTTAGACACTGCTGTCTGCTCCACAGGCTATTCCAAACGCTATTTCAGCCCCCAGAGCATCCCACTCCATGCTCTTTGAAACATAACACAGTGGTGGAAGCAGACTGTGAGGGCTTCCATCTGGAGCAGGGAGCAGAGTGTAACTATTCCTTCTCCTTCAGGGTGGAGGAACAGTGCAGCATTCATGATTCATCTGTTGTTTGACCTCATAGCTAAGACTGTCAGCCAAGCAGCCAATTGTTGTGGCATAAAATCTGCCTTCACATTTAAACTAACTTAAGACACAGACCTAATTTCTCTTCTGTCTTGGTTGTGTATCTATCACCATGGTAACTGAAATAATAAAAGCCAAACATTGCATAGTAACTTTAAGTCATTTGTTCCAGTCACACTGGTTTAATGAGATCTATTTAAAAGCCACTTGGCTTCTGAGAGGTTTCTCATGCAGTGTGAGTGGTAAGGCAGGCAGGATTCATCCAAAAGCCTCACACAGAAAGCCAAGAGTTACCTGGGCTCCAGCAGTCCTTGTTCCACCCCCCAGGCCATCTCCCTGACAGCATTGCTGATCTCATGTCTCGATGTGTATGCAAAGCAGACGTTCAGAAAGCACCTGCACAGAGGGAAAAGCTGTGAAAGGCTCATCCTGGGAAGGCCCAGCAGATGACAGTGACGTGTGCTTGTAGGACCAAGAAGAAAAGAGAGGTGTAGCATGTCTGACAAGTCCCAGCCCTCAGGAAGAGGAGGAAGATGTGAGGTATCAGCTCTTTAAACTGAGTGTCACTTACTTGTTGTAGTTCCTGGTTGCCAGCACAGCTTGGGCAATCAGCTCCTGGATATCCACAGGCAGGAGGGGCAGGTCCCCAAGGACACGGATGCACACCCCGTGCTTCTTCAGGTTCTCCCTGCACCCAACCACAGTGGGGACCACAGAAAACACATCAGTCTCTACTGCACAAGTGCCAACATCCACCCACAGCTTCAGCAAAACTGGGAACTGGAGAAAGGCAAAACCACCACATGGTTTTCAGGTGTGCAAAACTAGCTGAGACTTGATCATCCCAAACCATTCCATAAAGGCACAGTGATCACTGCCCACACCAGCTCCTGAGGTACAGACACAACTAAAGGACAAGGAAATGATCACAGAATAGGCATCCCTACCTGTGGAAGCTTAGAAGACAACCACAGGCTCTGGGCACCTCTCACTAACCAAAAATTAGGACAAAGCTTTGATATTTCATGAAAACAACATCTGGCACTCTGTGTTTCTGATTGTGCTGTGTTTATCTGAAAGCTGTCCCTGTCCCCACGGTCTGGATGGCACAGTTGTCCCAAATCTGATGTGCAGGGGTAGCGTGCATGCACAGAGCTCTACACCCCACCCAGGCAGGCACAGCCCCTCCAGTCTCTGACTGCAGGTGGGGAAGGCTCTCCTCACTAATCCATTCTCACAGCCTGTAACATCCCTGTAATTCCTCGTGTCCTGCTCCAGTTCCACCCCGTGGGACAGATGGGGGACTCTTACTGCTCCTCCAGGAGGCGGCTGAACTTCTGCCTGGCCAGGTCCATGAGCCCATCCACCTCCTCCTTGGAGCGTTTGAAGTTCTCAATGCTGAAGGCATAAACTGTCACCTCCGGAATGCCCAGGTTCAAGCACCACCGCAGCGTCTGCAAGAAGACAAAATGTAACAATCAGGCCAGCAAGACACAACTCCTCCATGTAAAACCTTCCTGTGGTCTCCCACGAGGCCAGGACTGGATCAAAATAAACGACTATCAAAAATATGGAACCCCTAGATGTGACTTTCAGATTCATTTTAAAGAACAGGAGGAAAATATCACTACCTGAGGATGACAGTCCATCACAGGGGACTCATCCAGCCAGGAAAAGCACCACTGGTTTATAAATTATATCATACTGTACCTTTCAAAACCTTTTCAAAGAAAGTCAACCTGTTTCACAGAAATAAAAGCCTTAAGATCTGTAAGGTAGATACTTTATTGAGTGAAAAACAGAAGAAAAAATAGCTGAATAGAACAACTCTGCAAGGTAACACAGAGAGGGAGGAGCTGAAGTTGTGAATCCTGAAGATGAACATCAACTCCAAGCACAGGAAGACTGAAGAGAAGGAACACAGGACACCAGTCCAGCAGCAAACCCAGCTCAAACTCCCACCACACAAAGGCAGAACACATCCTCCCCACCTGTGCCAGCTTATCAAAGCCTTGGGAATGTCCCTGCTGTCTCTCCACGTGACACTTCTGGGCGTAGCGGCGATTGCCATCCATGATGAAGGCAACGTGCTTGGGCATTGGACCTGCCTGGAAAACAGGGAGAAAGAAGCACAGGGGAGCAGCAGGTGAGCAGGGCTGTAACCACAGAGAGCTCAGGCCCTGTCCCCAGCAGCCCTCCCAGTGCTGTCTCCCTGCAGCTGGAGTGAGCAGGGTGCTCGTTTCCTCTTTGCCAAGCCCAGTTTAGGGTCTCCAAAGAAACAGCTCAGTGCTGACAATTGCCTGGACTGAAAAGCAGCTCTGCCCTCCCCATTCCCCTCAGGACAGAGCTGCAGGAGCTCAGTGCTGCAGCAGCTGCAGCCAGGGAGGGGGACACACAGGGGTTTATGCTGCATTTTTTATTTCAGAGTTTAAGGGCCTTTTCACAGACACAGTTACCTTCAGAGAACACAAGAAAAGGCCATAAGACCTCCCCCCACAAAGAGGAGTGTTCCTTTCCACTGACCTCACAAGGGCAGCACCAGCAGTCTCAAGCCTGAGCATGGAGAGAATTTTCCTGGAACTGGTGAGTTTTTGTTCCAATACTCAGCTTCATTCCTTCAACTCTCAGCGTGAGAATCTCTCTCCTCTCCCTCCTTCCCATGCCCTGCCTTCCTCAGCAAGGACACAGATCCTTATTGGCAAGCACTGCTTGCAGCCTTGCTCATTTGCAAGGCTAAGCCTAAGTAATCTCCCACCCTGGGATGCAGTTTAGGGATGCACAGCCAATGCCAGCACTAAATGCAACCTTGCCAACAACGCTCCCTTTCCAGAGCACTGCAGCCACAGAGACGGTTCCACCCTGCAGAACCTGCCAGCTCCTCACCACAAAATCCACCCAGATCCATCCCTTACCTTAATGATGTTGGCACAGAACCTCTCTATGATGGTCAGCTCACCCTCTCTGATCCACGACATTTTTTATTGAGAGCTTCTTTCCTTTTTTCAAAAGGAAGATGAAAATAAAGGGGTTAAAGGTGATTGTTTGAGTCCAAAGCAAACAAACCACCTGAGAAAAATCAGCTCTGACTTGCTGCTCTGGAGTCCTTTGATAAGCAGGCCATGGGGAAGCTCAGAAACAGGCTGTGGAATTTTCCAGCTGTGTCATCAGAGTGGATTCTGCACCAGCTGGTGCAAGGAAAACCATCCCTGAGTCCTGCAGCCTGCAGGACTGGTTCCCACACACCCACCCCAGCACAAACAGCCCGGACCCAACCGCCTGGACTTCATCTCCCCAATCCAGGGGCGGCAGCAGATCGAGTTACACCCATGAGTTCATTCTCCGTGCGGGCTCTCTCGGCCTCCTCCCTCAGGAAGGGATCCCCTCCCACAGCCACAAACAGGCAAGGAACTGCTGAACCTCGGGCTGCTCCTGAAGCTCTCATCGCCCGCCTTGCACGGCTCGGGCCGAGCACCCCCAGCGCCGCCGCTGCCTGCCAATGCTCAGCTAACGGCAACCAAAGCACGCCCGGGGCAGCGCACCGAGGGCCGGGGCTCGCTCCCCGGGCCGGGCGGCTCCAACCCCCGGGACCCCGCCCCGGCAGCGAGCCGAGAGCGGNTACCTGCCCCGGCGGCGCCGCCTCAGCCTCCGCCGGAGGGTGACGTGCCCTTCCGCTTACGTCAGCCGGCGGCGCGGCCGCGCGTGCGCAGGGGTGTGAGGGCGCCCTGAGGGGAGGGGAAGATGGCGGGGGGAGCTGTGAGGGGAGGAGGAGATGGTGAGGGACAGGACACGGGAAATGGCTTCAGGGGATAGAGGACAGGGGTGGGTTAGCAGGAAATTCTTCCTTTGTGACGGTGGGGAGGCACAGAGTGCCCAAAGAAGCTGTGGCTGCCCCTGCATCCCTGGAAGTGTCCAAGGCTTGGAGCAGCCTGGGATAGGGAAGATGTCCCTGCCATGGCAGGGGTGGGATTGTTGGATGGGCTTTAATGTCCCTTCTACCCAAACCATTCTGTTTCTGTGTCAGGACTGGGGGGCTGCAGGGGAGGTGGGGTGTGGTTCCCAGCACAGCCCCCTGCCCTGGTACCCCCATCTGGGGTCTGGGCTCCTCAACCCCAGGGAAAAAAAACAAAAGTAACCACACACAGAACATCACCAGCAGCCATTGCCCATGGTCTTTATTATTTTTTTTTCCAGAAAAGAAAAAAAAAAACCCACATTTTACACAGTTGGTACAAAAACAAAAACAAAATGAGCAGAAGGTCGGAAACCTGCAGCAGCAGGAGCTGAGGACGTCGCCGCAGGGACTCCGGCAGGAAATGTCTTTGGGAAGTGTGAGTAACTACTCAGGGGTCACCCTGAGCCCCACACACACACAGCCACCCCACATCCCCTCCCTCCTACCCCATAAAACTTCACGGGTTTGACACAAACGCTTTGGTTGCTAGCAGTAAACATGGATTACATTCTTCCGTCTCCTCGTGGACATTTTTGGGACTCAAGGCTTTCGCCCCAGGGCAGACACCCCCTCGTGAGGGACGTCTTTGTTTTATTTCTCATACATTCAAACACTCCCGTGTCACAGCAGGACCCTGAGCGTGCCCCATCCTCCTGTCCCCTCATGCATAGTGCCCGTGGGCAGGGTGGGCCATGATGCAGCAATTTAGTTAATTATTGTCAGCAGAAGGGAAGAACCACAATGGCCAACACAAGGAGAGGCGAATCAATCCCATCTCCTTCAGTGTGGCTTCCCAGCACAGATAAAAATCCCTGTTTTCTTAGATCCCAGCACCCCGGGGGAAACCTGAGTGGTTCCCTGTTTGCTTCAGCCCAGGACAGGGATGGTTACAGAGCTCCCACCTGGCAGCTCTGTGTGGGAGAGCAGATCCATCTCCCTGCTCCGTAACCTATTAGATGCTTTGGATATTTTTTTTTCTTTTTTTTTTTTTCCCTCTTATTTTTGTAAACAATAATCAAGGAGAATACTGAGAGAAAGTGGAAAGGTTTACAGAGGTATTTACACACACTAGACATCTGACAGAGAAATCACCAAACCATTAAAGTGGGAGCAAGGGAGGAGGGAAGGTCCTACACGATTCTTGAGGATAGACAGGGATGAGTGGGGCAGATAGAGGAATTGAGGGGGCAGATAGAAGGATGAGTGGGGCAGATACAGGAATTGGGGGCAGATATAGGAATTGGGGGCAGATAAAGGG
>WBNO01030102.1:90605-104080 GCA_013400575.1 Peucedramus taeniatus
GGGCAGACACAGGGATGAGGGGGGCAGATAAAGGGATGAGAGGGCAGACACAGGGATGAGGGGGGCAGATAAAGGGATGAGGGGGGCAGACACAGGAATTGAGGGGCAGACACAGGGATGAGGGGGCAGCAGTTTCCCTGGCACAGCCGAGGTGGCGGGGGGAGGCCCAGAGCCATCCCCCCAAGGCTCTATTGCATTTACCCCGTCAGACTAAAGCTGTTTTCCTGAAGCAGTTTTGTACAGATCCCGTTGCTAGTCAAAAAATAAAAATCCTTCCCCCCTCTCCCAAGAAGAGACCACCACCTCACCCTAAACTACTGGAGCAGGGCAGGGAGCAGCTGGGGGCTGCTCTCCATCCCCCTCAATGCCCATGTGCTGGGGGTCTCCAGGCTCCAGCAGCCTCAGTGAGTCCCCCCAGAGCCCCCCATCCCTGGGGATGGAATGGGTGCTCCTGTCTGATCCAGCCCTGCCCCACAGCTAAACCTATTGCTACTAAAAACCAGCAGAAAACGTGCCCACAGCCAGACACCCTCCCTGGGAAGGCTCCAGCCACCCCCTGGGCTGCAAGAGGAGTGTTCATACCCCAAAACCTGGGATCCAGAGTTTCTCCTAGCCATGGTGAGTCAGCATTTGAGGGAAGCCAGGAAAGAGAAAAGGATGGGGCAGTTGCACCTCCCTCAGATTTGGAACCGGGTCCGCTGTCCCGGGAGGCCGTGGACAGCCAGCCCTGAGCTCGAGGGTGAGGAAGGGCAAGGACTGAGGGTAACCCTGGCCCCAACACTCCCTGGTCACTGTCTGCCCTTCCTCTGTCCTCCTGCATGGGGCTGGGACCCCCATCCTGACCCCCAGCCACACGGCACCAGCCTGCTGGGAGCCTGTGTGACATCCCAGCCCATGGGCAGCAGGACTCAGGCACGGGGTGCACTGCAGCATTCCCATCAGCTGGAGACTAAACAGGAGAGAGAAACAGAGGACAGGCCTCAAAAGCCACCAGGCTGGGAGAAATTCAGGAGTTAGGAGTTGACACTGGCCCTAGCACCTGTTCCCTGCCCATGGCACTGCCTGGCTTCTCCATCCCCACACACGGATCCACAGACCCAAATGCCTCCATCAGTGCATGGGGAAGGGAAAGAGACCATTACAATACAGTTAAAAAGAAAACAAATCCCAAACATACCAAAAAACACATTTGAAAAGCTCGACAACACATCAGCCCACCTAGCAAACATCCAGTGAGGTAGATCTACACTTCCAATACAAACTTCATAATTTCTTTGTGCTGTTAGAAAAAACCCTCCTCTCTGTCCAGCACTGGGCTACAGAGGCATTTTATCCCTGAGATTGCTCGAATACCTGAGAATAAGTTGCAGGAATTACGTCCTTTCTCTCCTATTTTTTTTTCTTTTTTCCTTTTCTTTTCTTAAAGATTAAAATATACAAAAATACAAAACCAGAATATTTATATTAAAAAAAAAAAAAANCAATTAAAAAGAAAACAAATCCCAAACATACCAAAAAACACATTTGAAAAGCTCGACAACACATCAGCCCACCTAGCAAACATCCAGTGAGGTAGATCTACACTTCCAATACAAACTTCATAATTTCTTTGTGCTGTTAGAAAAAACCCTCCTCTCTGTCCAGCACTGGGCTACAGAGGCATTTTATCCCTGAGATTGCTCGAATACCTGAGAATAAGTTGCAGGAATTACGTCCTTTCTCTCCTATTTTTTTTTCTTTTTTCCTTTTCTTTTCTTAAAGATTAAAATATACAAAAATACAAAACCAGAATATTTATATTAAAAAAAAAAAAAAGAACAACAAACCCAAAACAAAGACAACAAACAAACCCAAAGATACGTCATTCACGCACATCCTAGTGCAGCTTTCACTTGGCCTTGGCTTCGGCACAACCGGGGGGCTCCCCGGGAGAAGGGGGGTCCACCGGGGCCAATAAATAAAGGCAAGACATGGGAAGGGCCGTGGGGAGGGGGGACGGCAGCCACTAAGCAGGGACAGCGTGGTCCCCCTTCCCTGGGGAGGCTCCGCCCCAGAGGCAGCGGGCTCGGCAGCGTGGGATGGGCAGGAGGAGCAGAGGTGTGTCCCCAGCAGAGGAGTGTCCCCAGCAGCTGTCATTGTGTAGCTCCACGCTCCCCAGGCTCGGAGAAGCCGGAGAGGGGAAGAGCTGGCTGCTTAAAACACCTCGTGCTCTCTGAGCTGGCGCTTGGGGAGGATTAGGGGAAAAAAAGTGGTTTTCCTTTGATTTGCTCTCCCCCAGGCTGCAGCTCGCAGCCCACAAACTGGTGGTGTTAGTCCAGCCCTGAGAGATGATCCATTTCCTCCCAGACTGAGCCCAAATCCGGGCTCTGCTGCTGTCAGCAATGGAGCAACCGTGGAAAAACCCTAAATCCTCACACCTCCCTGAAAGTGAGAGGCCACGAGGAGCAGAGGGAGCCGCGGGACCGGCCCGCGGGCTGGTGCTGCACAGGCAGCCTTTCCCTCAGCCTCCCTCGGGGCAGGCACAGGAGCGGGTCCCCCCAGCTCATCCAGGCTGTGCCACGGCCTGTTTGAAGCTCAGGAGAACAAGGAGCCATCAGCTCCTCCCCGGGATGTTGCCCCTCTGCTCCTCCTCCCCAAAACACAACTGCCTGGCTTAACTTAGGAAAAGAATAAAGATTAATCAAGGATGCTCGGGGTTTTTAGCGGGAAGAAGTGTGTGGGGTGCTGCCTTCCCCTTTTTGGAACAAGCCATCCTGATGCTAACAGGGCTTTTCCCAGCCTGGGCGTGGGGGAAAGGTCTGTACAGGGACACCAGGTCCCTGCTGCCAGCACTGCCACCTGCCCTCCCCAGTCCCTCCCCCCGAGCCCGCCCCTTGCCTTGCCAAAGCCTTCTCACCCCGGTGGAAGCCCCCTCTCCCTGCCACCCACCATCATTCCCGGGTCTCGGGGAGGAGGGCCGAGCTGTGCATGTCCTCCTCCTCTCGGAAGTAGGCGGGCTTTCCCTGCGAGCTGGGGGACTGCTGTGCTTTCACGGGGCAGTTGGCGACCATGTGGCTGATGCTCTGGCAGAAGTGGCACTTCTTGGGCTGCGGCGGGAGCTTGCACTCCTTGGCGTGGTGGTCCAGCCCGCCGCAGTTGTAGCACCTGTGTGAGGGGAGGAGGAACAAAATGAGGCAGGAGGATGCTGTGACCGTGCCTGGGACCCATCTGGCTTCTTAGCCACAGCTGGGCTCGGCTTTTGGGGTAGGTGGTGGCCCCAGGGTTGGTCCCTGCAGAGCCCCAGCTCCAGCACGGCCAGCTCAGTGGTGCTGCTGGTACCCAGGAGATGGCAGCAAACTACTGCACTGAAGCCACACACCGGGGACAAAATCGGGATGTGGGGGGTTCCACCTCTCTGGCTCCATCAGTGTCCTGGCTCCTGTGTCCCCAGACCCCACTCCTGAGGTTACCCTGCCCCAGGAACAGGCAAAGGAACAACTGACACCCCAGCTGTCATTGTGTGGGGACAACGCCAGGGGTGGCTTCTTACAGGGCTGTGCCTCCCAGCACTCATCCCATGGGTGCCACCCTCGCACCAGAGCAGAGGGAGCTGCCCTGTGTCCATTTTAAATCCTGCATCCACGTAGGACGGCCACAACCCTTTGCTCTTTCCTTTTCCTTCACAGTTCCTTTCTGATTAATTTAAAAACCTGCTTATGAGAACAGCTGAGTGGGGTGTACAGCATCCACTGGGAGAACTGGGATGAGGCATCGCTAGGCAGCTGGGATGGAGAGGATAGGAGAGGATGAGAGAGGAAGGATGAAGGGCTGGCCAGAAACTTGCCCCGGGGCTCCCATGCCACCGTGGGAGACACTGCCAGGACGTCCGGCTGTTCCCTTCCCACAAGGAAGGGCTTCTCTTGGAGCAATCTCCCCCAGCCCAGCAGGGCTCCCGGGCGAGGGGAGCACTGCCCAGGGTATCCCTGACCTCTGCCCCTCCCTGCTGCTCCCCTGCCCTTTCCCCACCGAGCTGCATCTGCCGCTCATTAGGCACTGCAGGAAGCTGCTTTCCCAGACCGAGGGAGGGTCACTGCCTGTCCCACCGGAGCCGTGCCCATCCCGGGGTGCCCGGGCAGCTCCCGGTGCCCGCAGGGCTCAGATCCAGCCCAGCCCTCACCGGTCTCCTTTCGATCTGCGCTTCTGGAGGCTCTTCCCTTTGGGCCTCCTCTCGCTGCCAATGCAGAAGACGCCCCCGGGGCCGGTCACCCGGATGGACTCCAAACCTTTGGATGATTTCTTGAAGGTGAACTCGACAGCTTCGCCCTCCTTCAGGCTGCGGAAACCCTCCATGTGGAGCTTGCTCTGGGGGGCACAGGGAGAGGACGGGGGTCAGCACAGAGCTGGGTGTTCTCCAGGCACAGCACAAAGCCCTCCTGCAGCACAAGAGCTGCAGATGTCCCCCTCTGCCTGTCCCTTGGTTCTGCTTTTTATTTAAATACAAACGAATCTCGAGGCTTTGCACAATGATGCAAACCCAGCTCGTGGCAGGCCCTGCAGCAAGGCCAAGAGGCTGGAGGCTGGCACTGCTGGCCCACCAGCACAGCTCAGCTCAGCTCAAGCTCTTTAACTGCCTGCAATAATTAATTAAGCAGCCATTTGGCACAGGATTATCACTGCTGGGAGCTTCTCCCATTCCTTCCAGGAACACCACATCGGGTATCACCAACACAATCAAACCAGGGGAGCCAAGAAAAACCCAGGCTGGAGAGAGGAGTTGTGAGGTGGCAGGAAAACCCCGCTCCACTTCCAGGGGCTCTGCCCATTTTAGCAGAACAAATGCCTTAGGAGCAGAGCTGGGTGAGGCAGGCAGCAATTCTCAGCCCTTTTCTGTGAGCATCCCTGCCTGCTCTGCCCCCCCCGGGCAGCAATTCCAGCTCGGCATCCCCGCAGCTCTGCCAAAACCAGCAGGAGCAAGGAATGAAGGGGAATTTGCTGGCAGAGGGAGGAGCAGCTCGGGCCGGTGGGGATTCCCAACGCCTGCGCGGCTGCAGCCCAACCCTGCATTTATGAATGGAGCATCTCCCCCATTCATGGCCGGAGAGCTCCCGTCACGTGGGCTCTGCTCGCCCATTCTGCCCGCACCGAGCCTCCCGGGGAGGGCAGGCACGGCCTGCTCCCATCCCCGCTCCAAATCTCACCAGGAGCCACGAGGGAACACACAGAGAGGGAACAAATGGAGCTGTTGGGTTATAGGAGTCATTTTTTCCTTGGCAGGGTGTTGTGGGATGTCCATGTGTCCGTGGGCACGAGAGAAGCGGGAGCACAGCAGAGCTCGAGGAACAACCCTTGAGACCCCTTTTTCTGCTGCTTTTCCCCTCCCTTTCTGTGCCTGGGGGTCCAGCTCAGGGTGGGACAGACCCCATGTGCTGGGCCAAGTCACCCCCAGGCCCTGCACCCCCTTGGCTGCTGGGATGGGATCCAGAGTAGCCACAGGGACCCTCCTTTGCTCTCTGACCTGCTCCTGCTGCCCAAAATGAGAGCCAAACCCCGAGCTCTGAGGTCCCAAATGACAACAAGGACATGACAGAGTCTCACTGCCACCTCTGCCCACCCAGGGCAGTTCCAGCACCACTGCCCCTGGCAAACCCTCACGGTGACCAAACACTGCTCCCACCACCGGCCCAGCTGCCCCATGCTGAGCATCCCCCATGCAGGAGCCCTGTGCCCAAGGCACCAGCACATCCCAGAGGAGCCTCAGCACATCCCAGAGGTTCCTCAGCACATCCCAGAGGTGCCTCAGCACATCCCAGAGGTTCCTCAGCACCTCGGCTCAGCCACCACCCTGGCCTGTCCCAACCTGAGGTGATTTGGGCAACGGGAGCTACCCCAAATGGGGAATTTACACATTCCCCCAGCAGCCCCAGGGTTTTGGGGTAAGGAGGGGCTGAGCATCACTCCCTGGCACGGGAGGCAGCCCTGGGAGCTGGGGGACACGAGGCCAACCACCTCCCGTGGCTCCTCTCAGGGCGTTTACAGCCCCAGCTGGCCCAGCTGTGTTTACACTGCGGGGATGAAAACTCCCAGGCGCTCAGCCCTGAGCTTCGGGATGAAGCTGAGCCGTGCCAGGGGGTCCCCAGAGCACGGGCTGGGCTCCCCCAGCTCAGCCACACCTTGGGCACCACCGCCCCTCTGCCAGAGCCCAGCCCCGCGCACCCGTCACCCCCACTTGGAGGAAGAGGAGGGATGAGGCAGAAGCTGCCAGGACATGACGGGGAAGCGATTTATTTTCCAGCAGCGGGTGAGGATGACAAGCACCCCCAGCCCCCTCCCTCCGCCAAAAGGCCAAAGGAAACGCCCTCTCCCCAGGGAAGGGGGGGACAGAGGCTGGGGCGTCCCAGCTCTCCCCCCCTTCCCCCCCTGGCCGCAGCCTTTTGATGTGAGCTGCAGAGTGGCTGGTGGTCCCTGCGCATCCCCCCTGCCCCCTTCCCAAAACACACACATTGCTGGCATTCCTCTGTTATCAGATAGGTAATCAAACTGCAGCCCATTGAATTAGCTGCATACCTCCTGCATCTGAAAGGAAGGGGCCCAGAGCCCCTGTCCCACACCACACACAAAGCCGGAGCCTTCCCAGGCCTCCACACACCCACACCCCCCCCCAAAAATAAAGAGAGGAAGGGGGGGATTGGAGCGAGCCGGGGATGCTGGGGATGAGGGGGAGCGCAGGGGAGGGCCAGGGCCGGGAGCCACCGGCCAGCGAGAACAAAGGGCCGGCGGCGGCCGCGCTCCCGCTGCCCAAATTCCAGGAGTTCCAGGCCCCGGCGGGGGGAGGAAGGGTGGCCGGCATGGCCGCGGGCCCTCTGACCCCCTCCAGCCCCTGCTCCATCAGCGCCGTGCCCAGCTCGTTTGGGCTCCGGGTCCCCTGCGGGAGCTGCGGGGTCAGTCCCGGGGGGTGGCTTTGGTCTGGGGGTGTAGGGTGGCCCTGGGCTCGGGGTCACAAAGCGTTGCCGGCCCAAAAGAAGCGCAGCCCAACGCGAGGATTTCCCCGTGGTCACCGGGCCCGGAGTTAACGGGGGACAGGGACAGAGGCAGAGCTGGCGCAGCTTCACCGGCGGCCGCCGGGCACCACTGCGGGCACCTCTCAGCTTCTCCCCCTCCCTTTCCCTCCCTCCCCGGTTATTTAGGGCAGACAAAGCCGCAGCACGTGAGCGGCCAGCGCTGGCCACCCCCCGGGCTGCCTGTCCCCCCGCACACGGGTGCCTTCATCCCTCCTCTTCCTCCCACCCAGCAAATCCCTCGTGGCAGATCCCGCACTCAGACCCGTTTCCCGTTCTGAAGGGATGACACTGGGGCGCCCCAAACCCCAGCGCTGCCCCCCGAACTGCCGGGCTCTCCCCCACCCCGCCGGGCCCCGGGGTCACCATTGTCCCCGCGGCCTCCCCAGCGCGACACAAGGGGACGTTTATTCCCAGCCAGCCCCGGCCACTCAATCAAACCATCTTTGTGTCCAGCGGGGCCTGGGGCGGAGCAGCCGCTGCACCTCGGCTCTCCAGAGCCCTTTAAACTGAGATCCCTGCAAAACGAGCCGGGCTGCGATGCTTGGACAAGACAGGCTGCAGGAACACTGCTGGCAGTGCCCAGCTGTGCCAGGGCTACGTCTGAGCCCTGCCCAGAGCGTTTCGGGCAGCCCAGCCTCACTGCAGGCAATGCCTGTGCCTCAGTTTCCCCCAGTCTGCAGAGGAAAAGCAGCCCAGGGACTGCTGAGCCCCCGGGGGGGCCGTGCCCCCATCACTGGGGTGCCCTGTCCGTGGTGACCTCTGGCACCCACGGCAGTGCCCCAGCCCCGTGCAGCCCCACCCTCCTCTGCAGCCCTCTGTCCCCAGAGCCACAGTGTCCTGTCCCCTGATCCCTCATTCCCCAGCTGCAGGGCACAGCCACCCTGTGGGGGTGCAGGGCAGCCCCCAGGGCCCCGCGTGTCCCCAGGCCACCCTCACCCCACCAGACCCCAAATCCCGGGCAAGCAGCCCCAGCCCCAGGGTTGGCACAGTCAGTGAGGGCAGCCCGCGGTGCCAGTGGGTGCAGGGGCTGACACTTGCCCAATTCTCGAGCCACGGGTCCTCCTACGGCCACTGGATGTTGTCAGTGCAGTCCCGCGGGTGCAGCAGCCTCAGGCCAGCCTGGCAGAGCAGTTCTCCCCTCAGCTGGGCACTGCTCCATGGCAAACAGCCCCGGAGCAGATCTCGGCAGGGCTGGGCTCTGCCAGCACGGAGCAGTGACCAAGTCCCCAATCCCAGCAGGGAAATGTCCCTTTGCCAGCAGGGAAATGTCCCTTTGCCTTCATCCCGTGCCTGCATCGTCCCTGTCCCCAAAGGCAGAGCCCCTCCCTGTCCCCAGATCGCACAGCAAATCTCCCCCCGGTGCCAGAAGCTCCAGGGACGGTGCCGGTGCTGGGTTTTGGCTCGGGAGTGAAGGGTTTGGAGCAGGAACCCCCCCGTCCCTTCCTGCACCCCCACAAACGGGGGCTGTGCTTGGCAAAGGGGGCCCTGCCTCAGCCCCGGGCCTTGGTGTGGGGATGAGGAGGGCGATGCCTTTGGAGCCCTCGGGGAGAGCACGGAGGATTTAACAAAACACCCCCAAAGCTTTCCACTGGCTCTCTCACCATCATCTGGTGCAATATCCCTAAGGACCCCTACCGATCTCAACTAAAATAAAAATAAAGACCTTTCCCTGCCAAAGTAAATATGTATGCTCCTAATTTTCCACCACAAGTCAGTAAAATTAAACTCTAGATACCAACTCCGAGGGGAAAAAAAAAAAAAAAGGCATCTACCACAGAGTTTAATCCATCAGTTTCCTGTCCTAAATCCTTTTAGCTCCTTTGGTTGTATTTTTTTCCCCACCAAAACCCTCCTGCCCTTCCCAGGGGCAGCTAATTGGGATCAGCGGCTGCGTATTAATTTCGTGCTCCCGTCTTGAAGCAGGAACACGGCCCGGAGCAGCCGCGCGTCTCCCGACGATGATTTCGGCTCCATCCCGCTGGTTCCGAGGAGCGAGGGGACAGGGAAGAGGAAGGGCCGGAGCTGGAGGAGGGGGCGGCGGCACAGGGGCTCCATCCCAGCCCTCCCCGGCTCCATCCCGGCTGCAATCCCATTCATTTGGGCCATATTATCTCGGAGACCATTCCAGGGTGTTTTCTCTCCCTGGGGCAGGGAGGGGAGCTGGGGGAAGGGATGTGCCTGCGGCCATCAGTTAATCTTTAGACAGAGACAGGAGGCTTTTTTTTGTGTGTGTGAGCGTCTTGAGGGAGTTTCAGGGGTGGAATAAAGCCACTCTCTTTCAGTATTTCCCATCGGGACGCGGCGCACAAGCGGCGCAATACAATTTCATTCCAGCGGTTATTTAAAAAAAAACAAACCCACAGAATAAACAAAACCAAAGAAGTTGCTACTACCCCTCTCCCCCCACAAAAAAAAGCAGAGATTCCAACGAGCATTTCTACCCCAGGGGATCTCTGCGGGGGTTCGCTGCCCCTTGCAGGGGGGTTGGACTAAATGACCTTTAAAGGTCCCTTCCATCCCAAACTAATCTGGGATTGCAGGATCTCTTCCCTCCCCAGGGATGTGCACCCCCGGTTCTCCCGGGGCGGGGGTGACCCTGGTCCTGCGGAGCGAGCACGGGGAGCAGCAAAAGCGAGTTATTATTGCACGTGTCCCTCCGGGAGCATCGCGGATTCCCCCTCCCCTCGCTGCCCCCCAGCCCTGCAGAGCCCAAAGCCCCGCTCGGACCCTGCCCCGCAGCCCAGCCCGGGGGAAGGCAGCAGGGAAAGGCTGGGTCCTGCTCCCCGACAGAGAAACTGCCCCTTGTGCCCCTCCTGCAGCGACGGAGCTGCCTCCGAACACGATTTGTTTTAAAGACCCCGCGTCATGCTCACGTGGATGATTATTTTTATGATCCTGGCCGCACGCGCGGGGTGGCACAGGCACAGGTGGGTGACAGCTCGGCCAAACCCGTGTGCGAATGGGCACTTGCACCCCCCTCACCCCCTCCCCTGCCCGGCCGAGCGGGGCTGGAGCTGCTCCGGGGGGATCACACCCAGGGGACAGAAGCCCCTCCCGTGCTGGGCTGTGCCCGGCGAGTGCCACGCTGCCCAGGGAGAGCCACATGGCAGCCCCAGCAGGACTAACACGGGCACAGCTTTATGTCCCCCCCTCCAGGACACGCAGGACCGAGGCACAGAGTGATCAAACCCTGCGGGCACAGCAGCCGCGGGTGCCCACCGTGCCCAGCAGAATTTCTTGCTAAAATCATGAGAAGGAACAAAAATCCCCAAGGAACTGCGTTTATCAAGGATTTAGACCTGCTGGCTTGGAGAACCGCTTGGAAAAGCAGAGCCAAGCTGCGGAGAGCAACGATTTCCAGGCACTGGACATCCTCCTCCCCTCTGCCCCCAGCCAGACCCCAACCCCAAATCCCAGCCCTGCTGGTCAGCACTGCTCCTCCAGCTCCAACCAGTGGCACCGAGCCTCGATTTTCTCCTTTCCCTCTTTCCACGTTGCCTTCCCAGGCAGCTCCACACCCCTGTGAGTGATGCTCAGAGCCCGGGAGCCGCATCCCGAGGGGACCACTGCACCTCTGGGGTCTTCACCATCACCACCAGCCCAACTTCTGCCACCTCAAGGTCCCCAGTTCCTCAGGGGTGCTGCTCAGCCCGGGAGCCTCCCCGGGACGATCTGCTCTGCTCCCCTCTGCTTCATCCCTCCTGTCTCCTCACAGCCCCCAAATGAATCCATCTCCAGTGTCCAGGGGAGGCATTTGAACCCAAATGCCTCATTTTTAGCTCACAATGCGAGGGAAAGGCAGCCCCAAGGAGCCCTGTTAGTCTCCTGTCCTGCCGAGATTTTAATCTCTTTGTGATCAGATAAAGGCAGAGGGAGATGGAGACGCGCTCCCTGCAGAGAGGGGCCATTCAGACCTGGTTCCTGTAATAAAGTGATTTAATAGATCTAAAGAGGCCAATTCCCTTCTTTCTCCCACAATTACTTCCTGTGGGTCATCATTCACATATGTAAATGAAGAGGGGAAGGAGCGCGTTTTGAGGGGCTCTGGAGTGTTAAGCCCCAAAGCTGGTTCGGGGCGCTGGGTGCTGGGCAGGGCGCACCGAGCCCGGAGATTTGGCCCCTAGCTTTTGGTGGCTTTTGCCCTCGCAGCCCTGACTCCCCCCTGGGAGCGGAGCCGGCACGGGCTCCCGGGCAGCACCCGCATGCTCGGGGTGGGGACAGCACCGGGACAAGGAGCGCGTTCCCTGCGAGCCCCCCGAAAGCAGCGAGGCCGCGGTGGGAGCGTGAGCTGTTCCCTCTGCGGGGAGATGCTCTGCAGAGGGAGAGACCCCGGGAGCAGCTCCGGCTGTGTCTGCAGGAGAGCAGAGACTTTGTGCCACCAGCGAGAGGAGCAGGAGGAGAAACCCGGCCCGGAGGAGAAGAATTCTCCATCAGCCCGAAGCTTCTGGTGGGGCAAAGCCCTTTGCTGCAGCAGGGGAGCCCCCCACGCCCCCGGCCCCTCTGCTGCCCTGAACGAGCCGCTTTTCCCCAGAGTTCCCCGTATTTCCCAAACGCTGCAATCTCTGGGATCCCACGGCTCCCCCGACCTTGGGGACTGGGGGGCACCGGGAGGCTGCAGGGCAGCGGGACGCTCCCGACAGAGACACCCCAGCTAATTCCCTTCCTCTGCAGGAATGTGAGCAGGAGCAATCAGGAAACCAGACTGTCTGGGGGCAATAAAGCCCCGGGAGCAGGGCGGGAGGCTCTCCCCGGGAGCGCTGGGTCCCGCTGTGCTGCATTGAGATGCAAAGGCCCATTTGCTCGCTGGAGAACATCAGGATCTGTTTTCCCCTGGCTGATTTGGAGCCCTTGACTCCAAAACCAGCTGTGCCTGCCATAGCAGCTCCTACCAAGGCGCTTTGCCCATGCCACAGCCAAGGGGGAAGGGATTGGCATCTCCCCTGGCCATCATTCCCTTGCCAGCCTGTCAGTCCTGCCTGGAGCCCCCGCTGAGGGCAGGGAGTGAGCGACCCCCGGGACCCCTGCTCCAGGAGCTCCTCACAGCCCAGGGCTCAGTCTCGCAGCCCCGGCCCACAGGATGGACCCAGTTTGGGGGGCTTTGGGCCCCTGAAGAGCAGCAGCCACTGCAGGCGGCTGGTCCAGGGACTCCCCAGAGCCAGCACTCAGTGCTGCTCTCAGTCATGCACACAAACCCCCGAGTTTGCTCCAAAAACACCCGAGCCCCACGGCAGCCGCTGTCCCGAGGTGAGGGGCTCCACACAGAGCCCCGTCCCCACATCCCCTCCCAGCGCTGGCCCCGTTTTGGGCACCATCTCCAAAGCCCTTCCCGCAGCCCCCGGGGGATCTCCCGGCAGATCCGAGATCGGGGCCGTTCAAGGAATTCAGCCTTAATCCACGACTTCCCTGGGTGCAGCGTCCCTGACACGCGTGGGGCTTCCCCGCTCAGCGAGGTCAGAGCCGGACACGGGACTGTCACTGTCACACAGACCCGCAGGGACACAATCGCGACGCCTTTGTGCCCCCGCATCGGCTTCCAGGGCCGGTCCCCGGAGAGGAGCCCCGGCTGCGGCGGTGCCTGCCCTTCCACCCGCCCGGGGTCCCCATGGCACCTCCGTGCCCGGAGGGTGCCCCCCTGCCCCCCGAGCCCCCCGAGGCTCCGGCTCGTACCTGGTGCACGAAGACATCGACGGGGGAGTCCAGGGTCGCGCCGCCCTTGGCGGTCATGGAGAGGAAGCCGAAGCCCATGCGGACGTTGAACCATTTACAGATGCCGGAGCCGTGCAGGGGCTGCGGCTCGTTCTCGGCCTTGGGCGAGTCTCCGGCCGGCTCCTCGCCCGGCTTCGCACCTGGCGAGAGACCCACGGAGCCGCTGAGCCGCGGGTGCCCCCCGGCCCAGCCGCCCCGCACCCAGCCCGGCATCCCGCGCAGGAACCTCCAACCCTGCTCGGGGCGCCCAGGCTGGAAAATGCCAAAAAAACCCACCCCAACCTCCCAAAAAACCAACAGAGAGGAGAGCTCTGCCTCCACGTGTGCACGGGGATCACCCCAGGAAACGAAGGCAGCTCCCGGCAGCACGACCCAGGCAGTGCGTGCAGTGGGAGCCCAAAATCCGTTTCTTCCTCAAAAATGTTAAAAACGAAAAAAAGAAAAAAAATTAAAATCCCGGACGCACACACAAAAAGACCAAACGAGCAACGAAAAAATAGCCAAATTATGTTTCCAAAATCAAAATATTAAAACGAAACTTTTTTTAAAAAAGGGGAAAAACTCCCCCAAAACACCAACCCGAAACCCCCCTGCCCCCAGCAAGCCACGCTGGAGAAACTCTCCCTTGCCGTCAGCATCCCCCCCTCGCACCGTCCCACCCCCGCTCCCAAACACCCCCGGCAGCCGCCACCGGCCCCAAACTTCTGGGGTCATCCTGGGGCTGGAGGGGGG
>WBNO01030105.1:0-167052 GCA_013400575.1 Peucedramus taeniatus
TTAAAATTTTCTGTAAAGCAATGGAAGCTCAGAAAAATATATTCACTACAGATTAAGCTGCAGAAAAAAAATTGCAGGAGATGGTGAGGATTCATTCTGGCACCTGAAGAAGGAGATATCAGCTTGGCAGCTTGCAACAGTCAGGCTGGCAAAGCCCTTGGACTCTATCCCTTTGGAGACTATTTTGGTTTCTTTTGCTGTTTTTGACTAGCTAGTGCAGTTGTAACCTAGGGCACAGAAGTAATGACTGAGCTGCTCAGAGGGTGACATAAGGATCCCTCTAGGTCCAAACCTACACTGCTGCTGCTGCCTCCTGACTTGCAGTTAGAGAGGCAGGAGGAGCTGCCCACAAAACAGATTAGATCTAGACTTTCCATGAGTAACCTGGGGCTCTAAGGGATTTCACGTACACAGTGTTTCTGCAGGGTCAGTCATGCAATCCCAGCAACTGGAAACTGGGTGCTTTCTTCTTTCCTGGTATTTTACTCTTCCTGAGGTCTGTTCTGCCTGCTTATGAAAAGAGGACTGTACTGAGGAGATATTCTGCTAAGGGTTTGAACCAGGCTTTCAATTCTTTTCATAGACAAGCAAAGCAAAGAAAAACAAGGCAAACAGACAATAAAATATGAGAGGAAAAGAGTAAAGGTCACTTGTGCTTTCTTTTCTAAAGGATGAGTAATCAGGGAGAAAGTGAACTAAAATACAGGTGTGATGCTAGCAGTACATCACCTTGGGATTGTAAATGATGCATGAAAGAGAGAAATGGGTTTTGATTTGCAAAAGATTATGTGTTCATGGACTTTGAGCCTGTGCCCAGGAATGAAATGTATGTAGAGATGATTAACTCTTCTTATAAGGCAAATTTGTTTCTGTCATTGAGAAGACCAGAGAAAACAGCACAGCAATAGCAATGGCACACAAGATGAAATTAGAGTGCTGCCAAGCTCTCATTGAAGAGACCTGCTAGATAGAAATGTTATATGTATTAAAAAGGTTAATTGTTAAAAGAGGAAAATAAATATTTATATAATTTTTCTCTGTATTTTTTTCTTTGTGAAAGAGAGAAGGTAAAAAATGAGAGTAATAGTTCTACATACTTTGCACTGTGGGGTATTTTTAAACAGTGGGTAAAGCACTGCTGTAAAGATCATGCTTGGGGACTCTGTGGGAGTTGTTGCCTTCTGGTTGGAGAGGATGAGAACCATAATAGTGGCAGGGTCTTCTAGTACCACTTTATTTAATTAAATTAGCCTGAAGAGAGAGCCTTGTAAAATATTTTATACTGATCGAGTCTGAGAAACCTGAGGCTTTACACAGAAGATCATTACATTCTGTTTTTGAATCCTCAGAATCACTGGAATTTGTCTTTTTTATGGAAAAAGCTGAGCATTTTCATAAGGAAGTCAAATGGGTGCTTTGGAAATGTCTAATGCACATCTTTGACTCTTTAATTTCCTATGTATATGAAATACAAGGCAGGGATTTTTTATGCCTTTGTCTCTGGAATATTTTCCCATTAATGCAGAAAAAAAAAGAACACTGGTTTTAAAAAAAAAGAGATGAGAGTTCTTTCGAGGGAACACATTTGATTTTATGGCTGACTGTCATAAAAGATAACAGCAACAAAAATAAAAGGAGCCCTGTATAACTGATGCTTTTGGGGGCAAGAAAATTCCATTGTTACAGGGCAGGAAGTTCAATAGCATAAATAATTGTTAGAGCAGTTTGTGCACATTTTACAAATTACTGTACCTCTGAAAACGACTATGGAAGAGATTTTTTTGCAATGAGGATGGAAAAACACTGAACCAGGTTGTTCAGAGAGGTGATGGATGCCTCATCCCTGGAAAAATTCATGCCTGGGCTGGATGGGGCTCTGAGCAATTTGATTTAGTTGAAGATGTCCCTGCTTATTGTAGGGCATTTGTGTAGATGACCTTAAAGCTCCTTTCAAACCTACACTATTCTGTGATTTTTATTTTGCATGTGTGCTTTTATGGAGAAATATTTTCCAAGACACACACAGCAGTTCTGCAGGGGTCGGAGAATTGTGAACGTATAGAAAATCAGTGTCTTGCACCCCTTTCATTTGTCCAGAGGAATTAAATGCTGCTATATCAAACCCCACATCCCAGTGATGTACATGAGAAAAACAGAAAAAAATCTGGAGCTTTTTTTTTTTTTTGTCTTTCTAGTTTGGATATGCATTGTAATATCTTCTCTGTGGCTATTAAGGTGAAATGGTCTATAAACCCTCTCTTGCCCTCTGCAATGCCAGGGACATGTTCTTTTCTCTCCTACAAGCAAGGAGAAAACATTTATGATTCTTTAAGTGCTAATTAAATAGACATATTGGGCAATTCACCCAGCATTGTTGTTTACTTATGCTGTCTGTCTTCTTTTGCTGGGATGCACAGGGAGGGGAGGTCTTGGGGACTTTGCTGATGACCCCCTCCTTTTGTCTGATTAAGAGAGTTTATCAAACTGCCCCTGGAGTGGACAAATATGCACTTCTTTTTAGAGAGAAACCTGATTTCTTTTTTTTCAGTTTCTTTACATAGCCACCACTGAAATTCCGACGTTTACCTCCC
Source organism: Peucedramus taeniatus (assembly GCA_013400575.1). Classification (NCBI taxonomy): domain Eukaryota; kingdom Metazoa; phylum Chordata; class Aves; order Passeriformes; family Fringillidae; genus Peucedramus; species Peucedramus taeniatus. Next base: position 2,592 of record WBNO01030105.1, read on the forward strand.
ACCATTACCTTTCCCAATTAGTAAAGCATTTTTGGATGACTTGCAGATCCAGTGAAAGGTGACCGAGCTTTTGACGTAGGGTCAGCATTGATCTGGCAAACAGGAGTTTGTTAACTTAAGCAATGGGTTTGGCAGCCTGTTGAGGGAGTAGATACCCAGCTAGCCAAGTCTTTAATACATCACCCTCTTAATAGAAAGATCAAGGATTGACATCTGCCCTTTTGCCTTTAAAACAGCTCTTACAAGATCCTGCATCCAAGACAGCAGTGGGGAAGCCTTCACAGTCACTGTGCTCTTCTGGCACCATGTAGAGAGGCAGGAAAATCACTTCCAGCACAAAATGCTCTGTTGCTTCATCTTCCCCTGTGTATGTACATCTCATGAAAGCCATTTATTTTGGTGTTTTTCACACCACATATTAGAAGACTGCATTACCCTAATGGCAAAAGTCATTGTTTAAGCTGGGACTTCTGATTATACAGCAAAGGTCATCATACAGCCTCTCATTTTGAGAAGTTGCATTCATTTATCTTAGTATTTTTTATAAAAATGACAAGCCCTTATTTCTTAGTATTGTATATCTTTGAAGTGTTGAAGAACTTAATTTGGCAGCCCAAATACAAAATTCCAGTGCCCCCAATCCCCAAGTAAGCAGAGCTCAGGGAGATATGTGGAAGGATAATGTTTTACTCATTTCTTTTACCCCTAGATCTTCCTTTCCTTACAGCTACTTTCTTTCTCTGCACATCTTTTTTATTTAATCTCTTTTTGCCTCTTGACATGCTGCAGCCTCCTAATTCTCTGTATTATTTTTGAAGAATCCAAAGGATAAGGAAAAAGCTATTTTTCTGAGCAAATGTGGCCAGTGTCCCTATTCACTTCACTAAATATATAGCAAGTGATGCTGAATGCTGCAGTTAGACTTAGCCTGCAATATTTTGATTCTCTGGGGTAGAATACCTTGGGGTTATGTTAGTAAGGGTAGGCACACATCATAAATAAGGATTGCTTTCATTCCACCATTGTCAGAAGTCATTATATTTTCCGTTTATCATTGGATCAAATCCATTACAGACATCAAGCACCCATATACAAAATAATTATTTCTCAGCAACATATTGCCAATTTTTAGCTCTGCTCCTTCAATACTCTGCCCAGCTCATTTCAAGGAAATTTAAAAATGTGTCAGAGTACCTCTTCCCAAATACTCCTATTAATAGTTTTGAGATGTGGGTTAGAATTGATACTACAGTCTGTTTTCTTCCATAATTTGAAGTCTGTTCCCTCTCTGGAAGGCTGCTGCAAGTGAAATATGCTTATATACATAAGTGTGGTCTGAAAGGCTGCAGGTGGTGCAGAAAGAAGCACATAACTCAGTTTGTCCAAAGAACTGGAACTCTCTGGGGAAATACAGGCTCTTTACTTCCATAAAACGTATTAAGAAGCCCATGGGTTTTTTCTTACTTGAAATTTAATTTGCAGACATTTTTTGCTGTCACTTGGGCCAGTCTTCTTTCTGCCTGTCACTCCCCGTGGCCTGACAGGCAGCTCTCCTGGGGTAGAGGAGCCCTGTGCCCATCAGTGCTACAAGAGAAGTTCTCTCTTCTCACAGGTTGAATCTTGATAATCAGCTGCTGGGAACGTGTTTTCCTCTCACCCAGATCAAGGGAATACCCAACAACAAAGCTGCTGCAGACAGTGTTTTCAAGAAGACAAAGTTTGCACTTTTATCTTGAGCAATTAGTATATTTGGATAGAAAAAATAGCCATTTTGGAAGCTTCAGAAGCAACACACAGAGAGGCAGAGAACCACCACTTTCTAGGACATGTATTCAAAATAGTGGGGGTTTTTGTTGAAATGAGTGGAGAAATTGCTACGGTCAGGTCATACCTGAAGAAGGAAAATAAACTTTTGTAAACAGAATAAGACCACTGGACCAGATATTTGCTTCTGGCAGCAAATCTCACAGGCAATACCAAGACTCTCCCTAAGCCCAGGAAGATTATCTTTTTATTGAGAGGCCTGTAAATGACTTGAGGATTTTTGAGTTAAACTCAGCTGATTATAGGATTCACTTAATATGTGGATTAACACATCAATAATTTCTTATTTAATCAAACTGTTATATGTGGGGTTTTTTTGTATGTGAGTCCCTCTAAGCCTTTGTGGAAGGCTGCTCCTGCACTTAGACCAAGACATCTTTTTTTTTTGTATTCATAGCCATTGAGACCTTCCTGTCCTTCTGCTACTGCTGTCCTTTCCAGCAGCTCTTTCCCTGTGGGGGTGTGTGCCCAGCCCCCTTAGCAGGCAGCAGCAGTGAACATCAAGAACCCTCTGCCCTTCTGTTGCTAAGCTGACTGAGGCAGGTTCTCCCAGCCTTGCTCTGTCCTTCAGGGTACTCAGGCATGCTAACAGGGGGCCCAGAGGGAGCTACTCTTCCTGCAAGTTAATCCCTCTCATGCTCCTCCTCTGAGTAATGATGGACCCATGGGAAGGGTCATTTGCCCATTCCAGATTTTCTGTATATTCACCATGAATCTGTGCAGATCACTCAGTGTCTCTGTGATTTTCCTCTGCAAAGTGCTTTGGGACCAAAAGGTAAAAGCTTTAGGATATTTATTTCTTATTGCAGCATTAACTTCCTATCTGCAGCTGTTTGCCTAATTGTCCTGGAGGTTTCCTGTGGGCTTCTAGAAAAACAAATCTGAGACAGGAAATAAAGTTATTTAAAATAATTAGAGGAGGAATATGGATGCCCAGAGCATTCATCTGAAGCGTTTGAGGGCACCCCCCTGAATATTTCCGGCCGACATCTTCTCTCCTCCAAATTTTTCCTTCATTAAACCCTTTGTTACACACTCATAATCCCATTAATTCCCCAAAAGACATCTTCTGACATCAGTCCACCCACCACAGCTTCAGGCTAGCCACAACTTTGCACAGCAGTGCTTCCTATTTCCATCCAAGTCCCTCAGCTCCTTTTGAGCCCTTTGTGTGGGATCTGGAGCCCTGTGGCAAGGGTGGTCTGATGCCTGAAAGGCTCATAAATGTGGTCTTGATTTGGAAGTGAGTCCCAAAGCCCAGTCTCCATCCTGCACCCATGGGCCTAAATGGAAAATAGCTGTTTCTTGGATACAGTAGTGACAGAAAAGAAGAGCAGAGCCAAGGTCTTGTGTGCTGTCAAACAAAAGTGCTGCAGTCAGTACCACCTTGGCAGGAACATTTGCATCCTGTAAGTGTAGTTTTTTCAATTAATTAAATATGAGAATGAGTGGGACTGGTAGAGCTGTAGTTCCTTCACAAAAATACCTGGAAATACTCAGGGAAATGGAAGGTCAAAATTGTACCTTACTTTTTCTTCTATGCAAGCAAGTCTGATAGTCTGATGCAGCCAGATGATCTGGCTGTAGTCTAACACTCTTTAGAGGCATTGGGCCCTTAATGACTGTGCTAAACTTTTAAGTGTTTTCCATATTCCCTTGATGTCTACCTAAGCTTGTGTCTCAGTTACCTGAGTGGTATCTTCTCTTTTCTTCTATTAGCTCATTAGGCAGAGAAATCATCAGTGAAGAATTCCTATTCCTTAAAACTACATTGGAGAAATCCTTTCCTTTTTTAACTTTTCAATGGGTTTTTTTAGGGGAAAAAAAAAAAAGAAGCATTTGTATGGAGCGAAGCTTTGCACCTAGATCAGATTTAGTGAGGTTTTTTTTGCTCTGCAGGTAGGGTGCCAAATCATCGCTAATGTTATGATGGGAAAGAGAGGCGCCTGTCACACACAGCTCTGACCCATACAGGATCTAATTTTGTGCTGCCTTCACAGGTTCACTGCCTGTATTCATTTTGTCATTCCCATGCTTTCCCAATTTGTACATAAATGAGCAGCATGATGTGGTAAGTACCAGCAGAGCTGCATTCACCTGCAAGGTTACATACAGCTCTTTCTCCTCAGCTTTTGTTGGAACACCTTTCACAATTTCCTCATAACCTCTCATCCCCTTCATATTTTGATTGCAAGAGTAGGAAGTGAGTCTTTTGTCAGACTCTTCTGCGTCTTCTATCCCCGGAATACAGATCTTTAGGCCCTTGCAGCCTCTTCTATTTTTTCTCCCAGGTTTTGATTCAGAGAGGATCTTGGTTGGTTGATCGCAGTTTTTGGGTTCCCAGTGCCTTGTGTAATTATGTTTTTGTAATGAGTGCTGATGCTGCAGCTGGGTTGGTTTCTGCACCCTCCAGCCCTGAGGAACAGCAATGCCTACAACTAGATCAGGTTTGCTTTGGGGGTTAGGTTTAGTGCTTTTGGTTTTCAGCTAAGGTAGAAACCAGTAGTGGAATTCAGAGTTGTGGGCATCTAGAAAAAAAAAAAAAGAGTAAAAAGAGACATCTAGACCTACAGGGATACTTTGATGGCATTTACTTACATAATTTAAACGGTCATTTTTTCATGTCAAAGTCACATGGATCTGCAAAAGAACTTGCTTGCATCCCTGGTGCCCCCCTGTAGCTGACGAGTATCATGAACTGCACTGTACCCAGCTGTACACACCAAAGGGCTTCTGTGACCACCAGGCTGCCTTTTTGCATGCCTGCCTGCCATGATTCCTTTGTTCACTACAAACTAAGAAAAAACTCCTGGTGTTCAGGAGCTGGTGTTTTGACTGCTGCCCTGGCACAACTCTGAAAACATGCTGGGTGGGGGAGCAGACAGTAAATTCCCAGAGCTTCATCTCTGTCTGGAAAAAGTCACTTCACTTGACAGCACAGTGGACAAAGCTGCTTTGAAAGCAGCTGCTAGCCTTTTTCTTCTTTTCTTTTAGTCTTTTTTTTTTTTTTTCAAGGTACCCAGGTCAGCTGTGAAATGCCATCCCCAGCATGCAGAACAATGGCAAAAAATGATGGGGGTCTTAAACTTCTTCCCCAACCTGCTGTTCCTGCACATTGCAGACTAAAAAAAATAGGAAAACAACTGCTGAGGAGGCTCCCGAGTGACCCCTTGTGTCACATTGAGACTGTCCTTGTTCCCACAGTAGCTGCACCAGCCACTGAACTGTGTCATCTCATCAAGTTCACAGAAATAAGGCATTTTCATGTTGTCTCTGCTTCTCAAAGCCATGCAGAATGGATGTGGTACATACATACATGTGCAGATACATATTTTATATCTGTAACATGTATAAGTTGGGAAGTCAGTAAAATAAACAACTTGATCTATATTTTTATATATAAATTTAAGCAAAAATCCATTTATTGTTCATTTCCCTGCCCCCACCCCCCCCTCCACTATGCAAGGGAATGTAAACACACTGTTCAAAATGCAGATGCTCTCGTTTAGCTTCCCAGATGTTTGAAGTTCAATAGATTTCTTTTTCTTGTTGTTTTTTCATAATTTCCTCTGCATCTTATGAAGTGCTAAACCATTATTTCTTTTTGCCTGCACATTGAGATTCATCTGTAGGCTCTAAACTGCCTCAAAAGTGCTTCAGTTTTGCATGAGCACTAAGCTGGGGACTGGGAAGCATTATCCACTGCTGAAGGCACATATCATTAAAAAGAGCATGTAAATCCTCTGAACCAGAAATGAGAAGTGCACAGATCTTCTTTGTGAAGTCTCAACTGCTGCTTTAAGTAAAACATGAACCATTGGCATGTTTTTTTCCTGGCCCTTGAAAAAAACTAAACCAACATCTTTTCTCAGCTGCATGTTCCTCAGTCAAAAGAAGGGAAGATTGGGCTATGACCCAAGAGCTGGAGCTGCTAAAAGCTCTCATACTCCTGCTTTTCTCTGTGGACAACCTGTGTTCTTTCCACCCCCTGTAAGTAGCACCAGCCAGGCAAGGAATTGTTTGGGGGTTGCCACCTGGGGTTTCTTAGTGTCAGGATGACTTTTGGGTCAAGATGCTTCAATTCACATTTGTTTCTGCTCCTAGACTTCAGCTTCTGTGAGTTTAGAAATTATGATGCCCATTGTTAAATGTAAATATATATTTGTAGAGAGGTTTTCTTTGGAGTCCTGCTACACAGAAGCTTATTGCTTTTGTTCCAGGAAAAAGGGGAAAAATGTGGCAACTGTAGGCACATATTGTTGTATGTGGAAGAGAACAATGAATTTTGAACCAATTTGTACATATTTGCAAAATCTGCTGTCAACCAGAAAATAGCCTTCATTAAGAAACAAAGGAGGAGGTGTTTTTCTTTTATCTCTGAACAGTTTGTAGGCTGAAAACGAGCAACCCGATGCTGTTCCAAGGCATTAAAGAGCAGCAGTTCAAGGGTGATGTAAAACAATCAGCTGCTGAGATTGGCCAGGGAAGGAGATAGCAGAGGGGCTATTTTACCTCTCCAGGGGTGCAAACCCACAGGGCTGTACTGCCCACGTCCACCATGCTGGCAGAGAGCAGGGCACATGGTTTGTTTTCCACCAGCATGCAAGAACTCTGTTTTGAAATCTCCCCTGCATCTTACACAACTTGGTCCTTCAGTTGTTAATGCGGAAAAAACCAAAACCACCTTGTTTTCACTGAAACAAAACAAAACCCAAAAAGAATGCATGTTCTTTAATTCCTGTTCAAAGTAAAATCCCTCTGAAGACAGTCCTTTGTAATATTTGTGTAAGTCAGTCAATTAAAAAAAATTATGGGAGCTAATTTTTTTAAATTAGCTCAACTCAATACCATTAGGTGGCAATTAGATAACATAGGTAGGTGATGCAAGCCAGTGCAAACTTGGCATAGGTTTTAGAGCAGTCTTGACTTTATTATACTGTTGCCTTCACCTGTGTTAATTTGAGTTCAGAATGTATCTGTTTCCTAAAGAGAAAGTTATGAAGAGACCAAAAATAGCTGGAAACCTTTAATTTAAATATTTAGGCTAATATTTGTGGAAAATTGTTTGTGATCTTCACACAGTTATTTCATATTGCCAGCCAGCCTCAATTTACGTAAAAGCAGTATATTGAGACAAAACCAGGTGTAGGCAGTCACAGTGTGAAGGATTACTGGGTGTAAAAGCTGTTTACTCTTTTAAACTATCTCTGGATATCTATCTGTCTATCTGTCTTTTGTTAAGATTACAGGTACTCTATATAGAAAATAAGCTATAGGCAAAGTGTGCCATTCTGCAATCATCTCAGTCCCATTATGGTGCACAGAATACATTTTTCTCAGCAAGAACTTTAATATTTGAAGCCGTTCTTCTTGTGCATAGCCTATTTATTCATTTTTAAACATCAAATTCTATAGCTTAAGTACTCTGACATATTCTAGTGGAATAACTCTCTGTGAGGAATCCATCTCTGTGAGAGGGTAAATAAATTTAAATTCCTGCATAGCACTGTTTTGTTTTTTTTTTTACCTTTGTAAAAAATTACTAAGTAAAGCAAACAGACACAGGTTGCTTTTAGCACCTGTGATGAACAATTAAATAAATAAATTTGATAGGTCATTCCAGACTATCCATAAGTAAAAAGTTCATAATTCTTGACTTTGGTCACTTATATTTTGCCATTAAAGGTAAAAGGACAAAGGACAGCATAAAAAGAAACCAATCTCATTACCTTTTATTAAATCTGTTTGCAGTCATACCATTTTGATTTATGGCCTTGGCCACTTTCATGAGGCAAAAACTATGCTACTGTTTTAAGTGGTTTTTTGGTGAGGCTTTGTTTGAAATCTTAAGACAAATGAGGAATATGAGGAACATAATTTGATTCTATAGCAGCATGGGTGTTTCATGGGTGTGCAGAGCAATCCCCCTACCCCAGAGCTGTTTTGCTGCTGGCTCCCCAAAGTCTCTTCTACATCCATCAGAAACACTGTCCTTGCCCTCTGTGTCCCCTACAAGCAGTGGGAAGGGAGATTTGGGGTCTCACCCACTGAGGGGAAGTGGGTCTCATCCACTCTAAGCAAGGAGAGAACCAACAGCAGAAAGTATCAGGTTTGTGAGGATGGTCTGAGAACTTGACTTCCCAAAACTGAATGTGTAAAGGGTTGCAAGTTACCTTTGTGAAAATGGGTTGTATTTCCATAGTTATTGGCAGTGGCTGCGATATACCTGCCATCTATATGCAGGTATTACTGCAATGTCTTTTTCCAGACCAGTAGGTCATAAAGTTCCATCTCCTTGAGAAATGTGTTCTTTGGCATATGTGATTACTAATTAATGAAATACCTTTTGGGCAAATGAAAGCACAAAAGCACAGAAACTGTTTTAACTACTTACAGAGAAAATAAACAAAGTATCCATGCAGTTTCTTAGAGTTTTTGTAAGTGCAGTTTAGTTTGCGACTAAATAGTTCCTGTTTACTGTTCTGCCAGAGGGTTCAAACACATACCAACGTAGCACTTTCACCAAAATTGCTCTATCAAAGTCATGAGGGGTATTTTCACAGGTCTTGGGTATTGATATCAAATGCTGAACAGTTATGGCAGCCAAAATATATCAAAACAGTTTCTTGGCAGAATGATGCCCAGTGAGGTGCAGATATTAACTCTGTGACCTAGACTAACTCCAGGCTGAATAATTACATTTGATTAATTGATAATAATTTTCTGTTTTCTGATGTCTATGGTGATCATTTATTGTCTTGTGCAGTATTATATGGTCATAGAACCTTGAGACATTTTTGTTTCCCTAGAAAGAAATGCATCTGATCAGCAAATCTGTTTCTTTTAAAATCATTGGGAAAATTGCCAATTACTTCAGTGGATGCAGTATGGAAGCCATGAGTTATAACTGCAGTTATCAATAATCTGCCATAATATCTACAATTGCATTACATTTGCATACATTAAAAAAGACAACATTTGTGCCTCTGAAGACCAGATAGCTGGCTATACAGACTGTGAGGTAGATTAAGTTAAGCACTTGGGGACTGTGTGTATGAAGTGTGTCTTTGCTTGATTATGTTTCTAGGATACAGTTATAATAAAAGACCATGCACATAACGCATGATACCCTCCTCACACTTCCTTTTGCTCCATGAAGGGTATTAACTTGGATTTTGATATACACCATGAACTAGTGCCTCTCCTTGTGCTTATTAGAAGTAGGCAGACTGGGAAAGATTCTTTCCACCCTCTTCCTTTTTCTGCCCATTAAACCCTCATGATCTGCAAATACAGAAATTAGTAAAGTTCTGGTTCCTTCCTACCCCTTTTCAGAGCCCAAGTTGTATTAGTCCCAGAAATACATTTATTTTATTAAAATGAATAATTGAATAAGCTGCACTAGTAAGTAGGCAAAAATTGTGACTTATAGACAGTTTCTTAATTCACTGGAGTATAATTGCAGATCAGTTTTGACAAATGTCATGAGTCTTCTTTGCTGCTATCCTTCATCCCGAACTGGACTAATAGTAAAATACTAGGGCAAAAGAGTATCTTAGACTGGTTGTCATGCTTTAGGTCCATCTGGTGACTGAGCCACACACAGCCACTCACTCAGTCCCCTGGTGGGAGGGGGCTGAGAATCCAGCAGGTAAAAGTAAGGGAATTCATGGGTTGAGATAAAGGCAGTTTAATAGGTAAACCAGAAACTGTGCAAGCAAAGCAAAACAAAGAATTTATTCAACACTTGATAGGCAGGCAGGTGTTCCCAGGAAAGCATGGCTCCGTCACACGTGGCTTTGCAGGACAAATACCACCACTCTGAACATCTTCCTTATTCTTCTCTCAGCTTTATATGCTGAGCATGTCACCATATGTTCAGGGATATCCCTTTGATCAGCTCTTTGTGGACTTGTAGAAGGAACCTGTCAAGCATTCTAGTTGCTCACATTGCTGTTATTTCCTTTCAACTTCTGTTTGTCATTGCATTGCTTGAAATAGGAAGATCCTGACTTCTTTGGTTGTTCCACCATCTAAGTTATTATGTAATTCTGGAAATGTGCAGCTTACTCAAGTGTTAAAAAACCCCCAACACTTATGCTGTGTATCTTCATCTGCTATATAGCTTAGCAGTATAAAGAACTAGATTGAAAAATTCAATATATTTCAAAAGAAGAAGGTGAGGTTGGTAAGGTAGACGATTTACTGTCTGTGAGAAGATGACAATTTTACTTAGCACAGTGACAAAGTAGAATTGGCCAGTACCAGGTAGGTATATGATGCATAAATTGTTGCTAATCTCTTAGTCTGTCTTGTCCTAAGTATATTTGGGCAAAATACAAGGACTTATTTTATAAAGCAACTTCTAATTTTGCTCTTAGAGATTGTGCACTCACTTATTATCAAGCAATTTGATAAACAGTTGCCTGAACAAGAGGTGCAGCACACCACATTGTCTGGAAATATTGAGACATGGGTTTTTCAGCTTTTTTCCTCCTTTTTCCTTTTTTTTTTTTTTTTATCTTTTCCATTCCTCTAGCTAATGTTCTTTGGTGTAGAAGCAGAAGCAGGTCCAACAGAGATAAGATGAAGATCTCTGTTTGAAGTCATCATGTAAGGGTTTTCCTGCACTTGGTGCCCATGGGAGATGGATAAGCAATACACTCCTGAATGAAAGCAGACAGTGTGCCAGCTCCTCTGTGAAATCTGATATACAGCAGTGTGTCAGCTGGTAACAAGGCAGTTGCTATCTGAGATATCTCAGCAAATTGCAGTGATTGCAATATGGTCTAGAAAGGGATTTTCTGTTTGGGGTGATGTTGGAGTGTGCTAGCAGAAGGAATAAGATTGCAAGTTGGTACAACAAGGGAAAGAGGTCTTCTTGTGCTTGGCCCAGGGTCTGAGGGTGGGTGTGTTTCAGCTGGTGAGGGTTTTCTCCTAAATCAGAGTTGCTGTTTGTACAATAAGGCGCCAGTGGGTTGTGCTGGGAAGCAGTGGTGGAATCAAATCTCTGAGTTCTGGCCATGGATCCTTATATCTCAGATGATCTTGTGGCACCACCAACTGGTTTGATACATTTTAAACTCTAGGAAGCATAGAGTTCATACCTTAGAGATCAAGACACAGTGATGTTTTTTTTGCTTGTAAGCAGAAAGAGGTAGAATTTATTTGCTATGGAAAGAAGGTGTGCATCTCTTTGGTCAATGCACAACTGATACTACTCAAAGTTGTGAGTACTTTGAGTTGATACCACTCAAAGACCAAATTACTCTGAATAATCTGAAACCTGTCAGTACTTCACAGCTGTCCCAAAAGACATTACGAGGAGTAGCTTGTTATTTTGAATTAGAAAGCATCTTAGGAGATCAGAGATGGAAAGTTCTGCTGGTGCATTCATAAGGAGCAGCTATTTGTAGTATAGTTTTGTTTCTTCCACAGACAATCAGATAATGGCATTTGTGTCCTGAATGTTGTGTCTATTTCATAATCACTATTAACCAGTATGGTCATTATGAGCATGCTTGTTTTGGCCCTTGGGGAACAAAGTTCACTGCTCCATCAGGCTCTGTCATTATCAGCCTTATTATAAAAACATAATATTGTAACCTTCAAAAGCTCCCTGGGCTGGTGCAGTAAAAACTCTGGGAATGAGCTGAAGTAATCTTTAGGCTAACAGCAGTTGCACTGGGAAAATAGAACAATTTTTATGGATGTAAGGTACATGCTCCTCCCCACCCTCTTCATGCTCTTCTCACCAGGACAAAAGCTATCCCTCAGACCCCTCTTGGAGCCAAATTAGCTCATCAAAGCAAAATAAGTTTATAACACAGTATTCACTGCATATCAAATGCCCATGCACTGCTTTGATTTCCATTCTTTGGAGTGCTGTTACCATACTTTGAGTATTTCATTTCAAAGAGAAGAGCTATTAAGTGTTTCCCCCAAAGAAGCTGATTATTCAATGGCTAAAGATGTCAAGGATAATGAAATAAAAAGGGAGCTGGGCTGTGATAGTCTCTAGCAGGAAAATGCATCTCATTAGAAGGCATTCCCACCAGAGAAGTCTGTGGTGTTACATGCCTTAATTCCTTTCTGCTGTTAGGTTGTTGCCCAAGTTTGGGATGCAGGCAGCATGCAGCCGCAGTGACAGTGCACAACTGTGTGCAAACAGTAATTAATCATTGGCTCCCTGAATGGAGCCTCTGTGAGGCTGGAGGCAAATCAAAGGGCTGGCCTGGTTTCCAGCACTTGAGGAACACACCATGCTGTACAATTGGGAACATTCACGTTATGAATATCCCCTTGTACGCCGTGTGGAGGGAGGCTGAGGGTAGCTGGACTCCACAGGCCCAAGTCTGTGCTCAGCAGAAGGACCTGCCTTTGGTGATGGGGACAAACTGTGCGTGCCCTGATCCAAGGATAATTCAGTTCAGTTTCCTGGCAATTCTGGATAGAAAAAGAAAATCAATCTCACTAATCAAAAGATTTGTATATGAATTTATATATTCAAGGCTGTTTGCAGGAGTGCATTTTTGAAATGACAGTGGTGTTCTCTACCGGCAGACATGCATTAGAAATTTGTCGATACTTGGGCATCATCAGCAAAGACCAAGTATGCTAAGAAAAGGTGTAAGCATTTTCTCCCACCCCCACCCAGTAATTAGGAGCCTTTAGACCAGGGAGTTCATTTTGAAGCAGAGAAGGGAGTTGTGTCAGTGTGAAACACAGTGGTTGTCATTAGAGGATCTACACATTTTCCCAGTGATGCTCACAGTGGTGTCTGAGACACCGCAAAATTTCCTTGTACTTTGAAGAAGCAAAAAGGCTTCCCTAGAGAGAGCACTGTGTGGGAAATGTGGGCAAATCTTGGTCTGCTTGGAAGGATGGCAATTGGGTCACTGTCCTCGTGGGTGCAACTGTGGGTTTGGGGGAGGGTTGTTCTGAGATGGGTTATAGAGGCCAGGGCCAGAGAGACTGTCAGGCACTGAATTATGTTTCACTGTGTTATAAAATCCCTTAAAAAATATACCAATATCTGTAGCATATATTACAGTAGTAGTGCCCATCTTGCAGCTTGCAATAACCATACTGCAGCACATGTGCTCATCATTACAAAGTATCAGGACATTTTCTGCCATCCTAAAATCCATTTTCTTGGCAGCTCAGTGTCACAGTGAACAGGACTTCTCCCTGTGCTGTGTCTGTCTAGCAAAAAGAGATGAAGTACAAAAGGGCTAAGGAAGTCATATGAATTGAATGATGATGTGATTTTATGATATATCAAAATAAAACTGGTCTGGAATGTCCCTTGATGTAAGTTGTCCTAGAGATGTGGTACAATTTATACTAGCTGAGGTGCTGTTCCTCCAATTTGTCTAAAATGCATGCGGTATGTGATAAAAGTCAAAATCTCAGCAATTAGTTTTTCACTCACCCACATCTCTGATTTTGCAGATAAAGTGGGAGTTTCTTTCCCTTCCCATCCTTATGACAGTCTGTGTTGCTGTGTAGATATTTGTAGAGAGCTGTAAGGTCTCCCAGCAACTTTGCAAGCACATTTCTGCAGCTACCCTCGTTTTCTGTCCATCAGTAAGCCCAACATTGACCAGTGTTCCTTGCACCCTGGCAGGTCTGATTGTCCGGGAGGTCAGCATCGAGATTTCCCGGCAGCAGGTGGAGGAGCTCTTCGGGCCGGAGGATTACTGGTGCCAGTGCGTTGCCTGGAGCTCCGCGGGCACCACCAAGAGCCGGAAAGCCTACGTCCGCATTGCATGTGAGTGCTCGGGTGTGCGGCTGGGAGTGATGGTGTTCAGCTGAGGAGAAATGCAATCTCTGCCATTTCAGGGAGATGTTTCGTTTCCAGCCACTTAGCTTCTGTATTTTGTGCAGTTTCTGTGTGAAAATGAGGCCTTCAGAAATATTCACAAGAGTTTCAGGTTATTCTCTTCTTAAAGAGCTAAACCTCATTCTCCTCTGCGTTGCATCAAAACGAGTATTTATTGAGTACAGTAGTTTTATGTCCCAATAAAAGTGCCTGAAGCTAATGAGTAGGAACCTTAATAAAGCAAGCTATGGAAAGAGGCAATAGCTGTTCTTTTCACAGAACCACAGAATGGTTGAGTCTGGGAGGCACCTTTGGAGGCCATCTGATCCAGCCATTGGCTCAAGCAGGGACACAGAACCAATTACCCATGACCATCTCCAAATGCTTTTTGAATATCTCCAACAAAGGAGATACCACCACCTCTCTAGGCAGCCTGTGCCACTGTTCTGTCACCCTCACAATGAGAAAGTGATGCCTGAGGGTCAGAGTGAACTTTCTGTGTTTAATCTTCTTTCCATTGCCTCTGGTCCCATCAGTGGGCTCCACTGAAAGGAGCCTGGCTGTCTTTGTCGCACTCTCCCATCTGGTGGATGGGATCCCTCTGAGCCTTCTCCTCTCCACGATGAACAGTCACAGCTCTCTTGGCTTTTTCTTGTAGGAGAGATGCTGCTGTTGTCTTTGTGGCCCTTTGCTGGATTGCCTCCAGTTTGTTCATGTGTCTCTTGTACTGGGGAGCCCAGAACTGGTCCCAGCACTCCAGATGTGACCTCATAAGGGCTGAATTAAGGGACAGGATCAGCTCCCTCACCTGTTGTCAGTACTTTTTCTCTAACACATCATTAGCCTTATTTCTAACATTTGCTACATTTCTCACTTAATGTCAGCTTGGTGCCCACTGAACACCCAGGCTTTTTTCTGTAAAGCTGAAAATATATATCACTGCAGTTAGATAATAGAGCTGCTGTTCCTTAGCAAAGAAAAAGCTGAGTGTTTAGCATATCATGTGATCAGATTGGTTATATGAGTTTGAAAGTGGCCATCTCAACCCTAGTATTTAATCATTGTTATTCATGGCTGCTAGCCTCAGTATTTATTTGGAATCGTTCCCAGCTTAGACCCCAAGAACACAGGGCAACCAGTTCCCTGAAAACAGATCTTCATTTGACTGTACAAATATTTAATGTTCATTAATTTTCAAATAGGTGCTTTTCTTTGTAATAGAGTAGTCACACTGGGGACTCCCATTTCTCTTCCACATGATGAAATACTGTTCTGTATAATAGGAACAAAATATATCATCTAGAATTGCCTTTCTTCCACTGCTTTCACTCAGCAAAAACACATTTTGTGAGAAAAGGTCATTGGAAGCTGGATTTGCAGCATACTTATATTTCCTGCACTGTGCCTAACAATTTATAATAGGATAAGAGAATTCTTCCAGCCAAATAAACCTTTTCACAGACACATTAGAGGAAGGACTCTCTGTCATTATAACTCTCCATTAAGGGCTTGATTCTCCTTCTGTTCTTGAGAAAGTACTACTTGGTTAAATCCTCAAAGAGGAGGTACCTTCTGTATAAACATCCAGATACAAATCTCAGAGGTGCTATTTAAATACCCATTTTTGAATGCTTTTAGTCCAAGTTAAATAGGAAATAGAGACCTGTACTTTTAAGTATAGGCTTGCCCTCAGAGAAGAATTTCCCCAGGGCTAAGGGGAATTAAAATTATTGTACAAGACAGTCTTCCTGCAAAAGCAGAAATGCCATTATATGAGTGCATATTGCTTTTCTGTGGCAGGAAGCTTTTCGAAACTTTGAGGATTTTCCTTTTCGGTGGTGAAACAAAAGAGAGTGGTTTCAATTCTTTTTTTCTTCCAAGCAGTCAGCACTTCAGAGAGGCTTAGCAATGTTTGAACAGGTTTTTTAGATTATGACTCTGCAGTTAACTCATTCACTAGATTCTCATGTCCTGCCAGGTAGCCCTTGGCAGATGACCATTAAATTTACACAGTTTGCAAGTATTTATATATATTTATGTGTATTTTACTTGATATTTAAGTAACTTTTGTGTCCTGCATACCTGTGTATCTAATTCCTATATAACACATAATCATTATGTGTCAATGCAAGTTACTTTATATCAAGTGACATTTCATCCCCGGTGTCCACATTTCTATTGAAGGTGCTCATAATACAGAGTTTGCTTATTTTTCTTACTACATTTTGGAAAGAGGGGAACAATCAGTTCAGTGATTTTTCCAGAGTCTCAGTGGCTTTTTTTTTTTTTTCCAGAAAAGTCTAATTAAATAAACACCAGGGAATTTTAGAGGCCTGTAACTCAAATGTGGCTTTGTATTTTAGTGAAGTTTTTTTAACCTCTTGTCCCTGAATTTGGGGTTCTTGGACAGCTGTGACACGGGCAAGTCACTTAGAGTCCTTGGGATTAAGGCTTAAAGTATGAGTCCTTCAATCTGTGGATTTGAAACCAGCAACAAAAGCACATTCTCTGCAAAATTGTCCATGCACAGATTTCTAGAAATTTGTCATGTAACTCCAACCTACTTTTTGAGAACTCAGGAAGATGGTGTGGGGAATATGCCTCACTTTCTGGTGTCATTTGGTCTGCAAGACCACTGTTTTAAACTCAGTTACACCAACACTCATCCGTATTCACAACTTTGACTTCTTAGGACTGAATCTGCACTGGCAATATAATAGTCATGTCATAATAAACTTTCAATACTGCTGGTTAAGTATTCTGATGGTTACACAGTGTGTCATGAGGCTGGGATACAATGTAGGTTCTACTCAGTATTTATTAATTCAGGAAATCAAGGATGTCCAAATCCTAAGAGGGACAGAAGAGTCCATCTCTCCTCATCAGTCTGTAGCTATAGCTGCTTATTTGTCACTAGTGCAGTCTTCCCCTTTAATTGGCACAAGAGTGAGCACTGACACCTTTAGGAAAGGTGAGGGGCCAATGGAGCATGTAAACTGCTTAAGTGGAATTATTTATCTTAATACCCGAACCTGGTGATTTTATCTTGACAGGTACAATTGTAGCATAACTAGCCATATCTAGCACATTAGGAAAAGCTTCTCTCATCTCTCTCTCTCTCTCTATCTCCCTCTCCTCTTTCTCTCTCTCTTTCTCCCTGTTCATTTCCTTCTCCTTTTCTCCTTATCTGCTTTTTGTTTTTATTCCCTTATGCCCTTATGTCCTATTCTGGAATTATTGTGTCCTCTCAAGGGCTGGAGCTGCACTCCATTAAAACAAACAAACAGAAAAATAGCACCCAGCATCACTGTTCACTGAGCGTGTAATAGAATTAACTGAAAAGTAATTTGAAAGTGTGAAAAATGTGCATCCTGGAAAAGCAGCTTCTGTTTGTTTAATACAGGGTCAGGCATGTGTCAGAAAGTACATAACAACCTGGTCAATGAAAGTTCTCTGTGAAAATCAATTGCAACATTGCTTTAACCAAGAGCTTCAGTTATTCAGGAAAGGCATGATCTATAAATATGGACTAAAGATGCTGCTGGTTTTCAAAGGTTGCCCATGCTGGCAATACAGACAGGAAAAGAGCCTGAGTTTAAAGACAACATTCCAGCTTCCTTAAGTGCTCAGGGCATTTAACAGCAAATCTCTGCTGCACTCCTGGATCATGTGTATGCTGGGAAATTACTCCCTTCTGTGCAGGCTGTTTCTGCAAAGGCATGTTTTTCCTGTTTCATAGAATTCATTGTCTTGGGGCATTGGTCCCCCCATGAGAACAGAGCTGAGCACTTCATCCTCTTAAACCAGCAGATTTGCTGGGATTAATTTTCACTTTGCCATTTTAGATATATCAGAAACAAAGTAGTGACACCTAATGTATGTATCTTGGTGCCGCTGGAAAGATACAATAAATTTTCTGAGATATTTGCCTAGGAAAGTGCTAAAGCACATTTCCTATTTATTTGCACATTTCTGATTTATTCTGGGCAAATCCTATGAGGAGCCTTAGAAGTCACTAATATGTTTTGATTCAGTTTTTCTGCTCAATTAAAAAATTTTCCTGTTGTGGAGGGAGAGAGAAAGGAGGGATTTTGGACAGCTTTACCTTTGGCTGTGAAAAATGCAACCGAATATAAAGTTTTAATGTGAATTTTCTGTAACTGAGCTGATGTCATTGAGCAGATAAAACCTAACGGGGAAAAATTCCTGTTAAAACAATGAATGAGATCTGAGCCTGTGTAACCAAAAGTAGAGGTTAAACCCACTGGAACATACATCTGATAAAGACTAAACAATAGCTGCAGGATTTGACCTAATTTTAGATCAGATAATAAAGGGGTGGCTAAGACAAATTGCTTTGAGCCCCTGTGCATAGAACAACCTCACTTTTCATTTGCACCACTTTGGTGTTACTGTAGCTTCACTGACTTCGTGATATTAACCCATGCTGTCCTTGAGAAAATACAGTAAAAATTCAAGTCCTAAATCTACTTCCAGGAGCAGATTTATGAAATCTATGAGAAAACAGAAGCTTTCTCTGTAATTTATATTACCTGATCTTTTTTTGATGTAATGGATGTGAATAGTTTATTCTTTTCCTTTATTCATGATCTTAAAATCAGTATTTAAAAAAAAACATGAAAAAATATTTTAAAAGCCCTGATGTAGTAAGGAACTGTGCTTGCTAATCTTTTTTATAATTTTGCACTAGTTTCCCATGTACTTATCTGAAAGCCTTTATTCTCCCAGACATTTTTTTCAAAGGCATGCAGTTAACATATGCATGTCAGATACTGTATACTGATAAGATAAATGCAGTACAGAAAAATTAGATTGGTTCATCTGATGGTTTATCTCCACTCACAAGGGGCTTGCAGTTATGCAAAGAAGCAAATATGAAAAACAATCACATGTTCTTTACTGATACTTGTTTATCTCACCTTGCAGTGCTGGGGTCCATGCCCCATGGCACATGGCTGCAGTGCCATTCTTCCCTCTCTTCTCATACCTGATCCAAGCAGATCTGTGAGGACATGTTCTGCAGGCACTAAAGCATTAGAGCCCTTTGCAGTAGGAACAAAGTTAGGTGGATGTTGAGATAAGCAGAAGGGAGCTAGGAAGGTCATCAACTGAAAATTTTAATGGGAAGGTACATCCAGGATATCCAGTATTAAAAAATATCATAAAAATGTGATTTGTGTACTTTGGCGAGTGTGTGTGAGAGTTAGCAGAGATAGGACCTTAATTCCTTCCTTCCTTTGTGTGCCATTTAAGTTGCTACTAATCAATATCCACTGCTTGGAGTTAATAAAGGGATGACTGAGGCACGTGGTCTTGAGCTGAGATTACTGAAGAGCAGCAGATTACAGAAAGGGCAGCAGAGAGGTTAACTGTGCATTTAGCATATTCAGTCCTACCTACCTCTCTGCTTGTGCTCCTGAAAAGCAAGCTTCTGTACCACTTCCCAAGTTAACAGGCATGACCACTTCCAAATTTAAGAATGCAGTTGCAACAGTAATAAATAGAAATTATGTTGCATTGTATGGAAGAGCCAAGACTCTATAAATTAGGGTGGACCTGATGTTAGCATTGCTTAAAAAACAAAAGGAAACTCCTTGACTGAATTTACATTAATTTAATCCCTCTGTAGGAGCTTTGAGAATATCCTACCTACACTGTCATGCCTAATAAATGATCATCTTTCAGTACAGTCTGACTAGGGCCTTAGTGCTGATAGATCCAGCCAGGAAGTTAATAAATTTTTGCCTGTATTTTAGTACTGATCAGACAGCTGTGTGAGTTAGCTTAGTGTATCAGAAGAGCAATAACAAAGCACCACTTACATAAAGAGTTTTCAGTTTTAGTATTTCAGTTTCTTGTAAATTCAATTCTACATGTGAATTGTAATGTACACCTGGTGTTTCTAATGTCCATCTTTAGTACCTTTAGCACATGTGTCATATAAAAAGTTACCTGTTGAGGTTAGGTCATTTGAACATTACATTAGGATTTACTGGAAAAACAAGAACTTAGGAGTCCATCTTTTATCACCAAATAAAATAATGAGTAGAATTAAGTTTATACATTGTTTTTCATGTTAAGCTTACAACAAAATATTGAGCTATCAATTCAAAATAGAAGAGTAGTGTGATCAATGTACACCTGGGAGCCCATCTGCTCAGTGAATTCTTGACAAAGTTTGTTTACTTGTATTTTTACAGTTGTTCCAATACCAAATGTGTTGAGTGGGTCATTCTTCATTATAAGCACAGCCCACAAGGAAGCTGTGTTGCAAAAGATGGTTTAGTCTTATGAGCACCTGGCTGAAATAGCTTGGAGCTAAAGAGAGGACGGGAAAGAAATGGTTTTCTTGCAGATCTGTAAGCAATGTCTCTAGAGTCATCAGGGTATATGTTATCCCCAACTGGCTGAAGATGCCATTGGCAGAATGAGGGCTGGCCAGTCTGCACCTCCTATTTGTTCAGGCTGAAAATACAAAAGAAATAAAAGAGGAAAGAAGGTCCTGGGCTCATGCAGAGTGCCTTGCCTGCATCCCCAAAACAAGGTCCAAAACAAACAACTTCCAAAAACTGCTGTAATCCCCCTCAGCTGCTTGGCCATGGAAGCTCATGCTGCTTCCTGGCTATGTGGGCCACCAGAGGGCTACAGACAAGCCCAGTCCAAGCCATGAGCTGCCAGGCATGTTTGGAAAGGTGGAAGTTCCACCATCCATGATGTTCCTCTCCAGACTGAGAAGGTGGCTGTGTCAGCCTCATTGTGCTGCAACATTTGTCTTTAGGACTGGCCAGAAATGAAACAGCCCCTCCAGGAAAAGGAAGGAGTAGTAGCACAGAGTTGTGTATTGAGGATTAAGACAGTTTTGAGGTGTTGACTTATTTCCTCAGTCTTCAGCTCCAGCTGCTGGAGTGTGGGCCAGCGGAGAGCACAGCCCTGTCCATCTGCAATCCCATTCCATGAGCAGCAGTGCTCTGGAGGAGGGCAGGAGGCTTTGATCAATGCCCAACATGCAGCTGATACAGCAGGGGACTCTGCAGGGCCAGACACCCCACTTAGAAAAAGCCATTGATAGAGGTTGCAGAGGGATCCCCTGGGTTACAGACTGATCACACTCCTATGATTGTCTCACTGGAAATCTGGTTTGATCTAATTAATAACAGACCTGGAACCACGCAAGAACAAAATGGAAAAAGAAGAGCTTTTTGTACCTAACCTTTCCATTGCTTACCCACCAGTGTGATTGATCCCCATGCAAAGGTCACAGACTCAGCTGTGAACATTAAAGCAAGGCCAAACTATGCCTGACAGGGTAGGGTTTCTTACATTTAGATTTGCAATATTTAATAGCTTTTTTTTTTAAGCAAAAAGGTGTCTCTCAGCTCTATCCACATTGTGGAAAGTGATGGAAGAGGAAAAGACCAGTTTTATAATATTCATCATGTTTCTGGAACTAAGAATCAGTCATCCAAGTTTGGGAATAAATGTACTGAGGTGTGTTTTCACAAGCATGTGTATTCTCTTTCACTTTATAGAACATCAGTGGCATTTTACCAGTATTTTCCCACAATTATTTTTCTGTTTGGGTGCTCATATTAGGTCAGGTAAAATTAAAATAGAATTGAACCTCGCCTCTTAAGAACACTCTCAGGGGAAGAAGGTAGACTGGAAATCTTGGTCATATATCACATTTTGGTCCTCTAATAACAGCTAAATTTTTACCAAGCCATATTCACTTTTTCTCTAGTGTTTTTATTGTATTTTTTGCTTTTGATGTGTTTGGTTTTATATGGATGTCTGTATATACTTATCTACACAAAGCAAGCTATCTTCTGTATGGAAAACATACAGTCCCCACTTTTTTGGGAGGCGTTTTCAAGTTCTTAAACCCTTGTTTGTCTGAAAGCACACACTGAACATATTTCTCTCAACAGCTATATTTAATACAACAGTTGCATAGAAAAAAAAGTGGTTTTTTTTTTTTCTTTTTGTGCTCTTAAATCTTGCTCATATTTCAGATTGTTTGTTCTAGTAGGAAAGTTGACGTTGGAGTTACTAGAAGGAGAAGAGAGTCTTAAAGGTCTGCCAAGGGCAGAAATCCATCTTTCCCTGACAGTAATGCTGCCTTGTTCTGTTTGTCTGGTTTGCATCTAATTCCTGGCTGACAAGTGTCCGTTTTTCATGCTCATTCATTAGTCACCCTTGCATTAGCACCACATCGAAGCGCCTGGTCTGTCTCTTATCACATTTCTCAGAAATGATAAAAGATATCCTTATAGTTTTACCCACCCACACATCACAGTAAAACCCAGAACAACAAAGAGATAAAATATATTTGATTAAAAAAAAAATAATGGGGTTGTTCTTTGCTCTTTCTTAGAAGCTGACAGGTAGAAAAGGAAGGGGGGAAATGACTTCCTGTATAATCTATTACCTTTTGCAGGCAAAAATGCAACTTCTGAGTGTTTTTTAAGATAAAAATGTGTTAAACATATAATGAAGTAATTTAGCAGTGCATCAAAAATTAGATCTAATGTCCCTTTGTCCAAAAAGTATAGCAATTCAGGAGTAAAGTTAACAACATGGTGTACACTGAGAGTCTGATTTCCCATTACTTTATTTCAGTGTTATGCTTATGAAAATTTTCTTATTTCCATGCAGCTCTTATGCAGCCATATGTCCTTACCAGAGAGGGTTGTGCAGAGCACTTCAGGAGTCTTGGAGGGAAGTCTCACCATAAGTATGCTGTAAACGTGCTGCGATATATGCCACAGGAGCCCCTTCTGAATTTACTAGGACTGTGCTTTAGTAAGGAAAATAGTCTGGCTCAGGCTGGCAGACCAGAATTTTAATTGCTGCCTTTGGTTTCTTTTATGAAGACAGCCTTTGAAAGGAAGGTAGAGGTGGGTAAAGCACCTGGTGGGGGTGCAGGCTGTTACCTGAGCCTGGCAGTGACATCCCTACCTGAGCTGCCAGTGACATCCCTACTAGTCAGAGAGCTGGTGAAAGACAGGATGGGCCCTTCAGCACCACTGCCCACCCCGGCTCACTGCACTATCAAGAATATTACTTGCAGAAGGGGAGGAAGGGTATTGCTAACATCAGCAATATAGGGTTATTCTACATTACCAAACTAATAATGGAAAGAAAGTACAGCTGCCTTTCCGTCTTGTCCCCCCCTATGGAAGGTAAGGGTAGGGAAGGTGCTCTCTCAGCATCACAGTAACAGGCTGCTGCCCACCCGAGACTTTAATAATGCACACTGCCTCATCACAGACAGAGAGGCCCTGATCCAGAATGGATCAAATGTTTTATTGATTTGCTTTTCCAGGTATATTTTTTGAAGATTGTTAAAGCTTCTTTGGGATGTATTTTATTAGTCTCTTACCATTCTCTGGGAAAATGAATCCCTTCTGTCCTCACTCACAAGCAATTGTAACTTATATGACACTTTGAGAAATTGAAAAGTGTTATTGAAAATACTCTGCTTGGGAAAGATCCAAAGTCCCTCAGAACGTTAGCAAGCTCACCCACTCCCAGCTGACAGTGTGAGGTTTCTGTGATGACTATAATTGTTAAATGGCAAAGGAAGCTGAAGATTGGAGAATTAGAAGGATGTCATGTTACCCACAAAAATTATAGCAAGGGCCACAGAGAAAAAGCAGTCATTTCAAAACCCAGTGCTGTCCAAGCAGGGTATTTCATGATAGTTACACCAGATGAGGAAGATGTTTGTCCAGGCCCTTTGCTTCATCATCAGTTAAAAACCCATCTCGTGTGTGTCACAACCAGACAACCTTATAATGCTTGCTTAGGTCAACTAACCATAAGTGCCCTGCACTGTTGCCATCTGGAGGTGGCATGTAGGTGACATGGCTGCTGTGGGAGGTGGTGGGATAAAGTCACGTGGGAGGGAGCCAACAGGATATAAGAGCTCCCAGTCTTGTAAATACACAATTATGTACCTTCACCCCTGCCAAATTAGTATAATTTACTCAATAGTATCTAATGGCTCCTTTGAGAACATTACTGCCTATTATGTCAAAGGCCCTACTTAGTGTATTTTTAGTTTGTGGATCGTCGAAATGCTTGAACCCAACAGTGTCATTAAAGCATCCTCCCACAGCAAGGCTCTGTGGGGGGAGGCAGCCAGGAGACCAGGGGTCCCAGAGAGTTCATCTCACCTGCAGCAGCACCACTGCCACTGTTTCCAGGGAAAAGGGGCTGTTCATACCCAGCAATTCCAGCTGCTGGTGACAAAGAGATTAAAGGGGGACTTTTTTACTGTTATTACACATTTCTAGATTAATGCTATTTACTTTTGTATGCACTAAAACTTAGGGGTTTTTCTATAGGCACATGCTTTATGGGAGAGGTGATTATTGTGCACATGAGGCAAGTAGAACTAGAGCTCTGTTAAATATTTCAGGAAGGTAGGCAGGACAGTAAATCAACATGTCAAGAAAAATATTCAGAATATTATCTAATCTCCCTCTACTGTCTTCAGCCTGAACACCTGAAAGCTATTATTAATATGCTATTTAATACTGTGCTTATGTGCTTCTATTACTATTGCAGTAACTTTCTTATTTTCCCTGAGCCATGATATTAGAGGACAATAATTGCATTGTGCATGTGTGTGTACCTGCTAAATGCACTAAGGTATACCTGATGTAGAGGTAATCCTTTTCTCCTGAAGATATCTGTGGAACTAGCAATAATATGATCTTATGGGTACTGCTAGCAATATAACCCCAGCTGTTTGCTAATTTAAAGCAAACTGCATTATCCTGGCATTATGTGTGCCCAGGATACCTATCAAACCCACAGGATGGGGGTGCCTGGGCCCAAGAAGAATGTAACTTCCTAGGAAACCTACCAGCTCCTGAAAGAGCTGCTCATTTTCATGTTTAACATGCAAAACTGCAGCAAGCCAAAACTCAGAGCTTTATCCTTGGAATGACTCCCACCCATGGGCACATGGAGGGTTTAAGATTTATTCAAATGGAGCCACAGAACCCAAATGTTTGCTGGGTGGCCTGTCAGAGAGGGTGGGGTGAAGCTGCTGATGCTGACAATGCATTGGGAACTCTGTAGAGTTCAGAGACTTGCTGTGGTTGCTGTCACATGAAAGAGCCTCACTGGCTTGGAATAACTCCAGTGTGAAGGGATGCTGACAGGCACAGCCTGGCAAAACTTGGCATGTCATCCTAAGAAACATTCATGTCCAGATTTTTGCTCTTCCTCTTTGCCCTAAGTTATCCAGTGTTGTAGGGTAAAGCCCCCTTCAGCAACAGCTGAGGTTGGAATGGTGGGGTTTGTAGTGAGGTAGCTGTGACATTGGCAAGAGCTTCCTTTTGACAGAAGGTAATTCCAACCAAGCCGAGAGCTGTGTTCCTACATTACTGCAGTAGGATGCACCAAAGCTTATCTTTTGGTGCCTTAAACTGTGGCCATAATTCTTGTCCCATCAGAGGGGCTCTCAGTATCCCTGCCCTGTGTGCCAGAAGGAGCAAGAATGCTGCTGATGGGAAAACAGTGGAGTGTGGAGCTGCTCCTCTAATGCCTGTGGTGCAGAGGAAGGACTGAGATGCCTCAGTTTCACTGAGGAAATGCTTGGATATCAGAAGCTTGCCACTATATCAAGTTAAAATTAGTATCTCCAGCTATGACAGAGCTTTTTCATGCTACCATTGAACTGATACTGAATTCCAGGTAGAACAGTTATATTTTCCCAATATAGCATAAGAGATAGAGGTCTCACATGCTATTTAAAGTTTCAGGGTACCAGAGGAGCTGATTTTGGTGGCAGCCACCCCATCTCCTTTTCCATCTCTGTATTTGCCAGCCCCAGGTTTTGTCTTTTGGTAGCACTGATGCAGTTCCTTGTAGGTCAGCTTTTACTCAGGTCTTGGAGGTAATCTAGAAAATAATAACTCTTTGAATGGTTTATTTGTAAACTGGTTCAGTGATCTGTTTTCTAGCCCAGTCATAGGTTATGGCTTCAAAATATGAAATATCTGACTTTTAAATTGTTCCCATATGACTGTGTCTTGTTGACAATATGACACAAGTATTTGTGCAACCTCACCGTGAGCTGATGTATGGAAATGGTTTGACTTCAGAACAAGAAGTTAAACAAAAATAACTGAGTTGTAAAGTTTTTGAAGTCAGGCCAGCTCTTTGATGTGACTTTGAGCATGGCTTCACATCCATTTGCAGAAGGAGCTGGCAGCAGGGAGAAATATCCCCAGTAGCTACTGGGGCTGAATGCTCAGTTCTCCAAAGCTCTGTCCTTCCTGGCACAGTGCAGAGGGTGGCAGTCCATGGCAGAAACATGGGATAGTGATAAAGACGGAACTTCTCAAGTCCATTTTACCATCAGTGCAAAGATGTTGCATAAGAGTACAAAAAGCCAGACTTTGCAGCTGTCCAGTACAATGAACTGGTCTGAGCTTCAGAGTTGCAGTCGATGCCCTATCAGTCTGACACATCTCTGTGGGGCTGGGGAGGGATCCAAACACAGTTAACTCCTTGAAGTGACTTTTTAATATTATCATTATTATTACTACATTATTATTATTAATAATAATAACTTGGTGCTACAGGGATAATTATAAGGTGTAGACAAATTAGCTAAAGCTGTAAAGTTAATGCTTATGAGCTAAAAGTACATTAAATCACAGCATGAGCACTTTAATCTCTGAGTTTAAGGTAACTCAGTTTATATGCTGTAGTTTTACAGATTTGTTCAATTTTCCATAACTTTCTTTAGTATTTCACTGGTATAGTTTACCAAACGTAAATTATCTGAAAAAGAGATTTGTTTCACTTCTTGTTCTGTGTCTGGACATGACCTTCCACAGGAAGCCTTGGTTGCTCACAGGGTTCACGTGCTGTACCACAATATAAGTAATAAGCTATGAAATCTTTGCTTAATTTTGGAATGAAGTGAAAACCTTACCCAGACTTTTTTAATGGTTTATTTTACAGGGAGCAGAACTGTTTTCTTTGTCTCTTACATTTATCCAGTATGGCAATCAAATGTGATATAAATGACTGGCTGATAATAATGTTAATGATTTTATTTTCTTCTCCCTTCTCAGATCTCCGGAAAACTTTCGAGCAGGAGCCCTTAGGGAAAGAAGTGTCCCTGGAGCAAGAGGTCCTGCTCCAGTGCCGTCCCCCTGAAGGCATCCCAGTAGCTGAGGTGAGCAACAGCAGCAGTGTCTGGCACTGGGGCATCCTAAGCAAGGCCTGATGGGTGGCTAATGGTGCAGTGACTTACAGCAGGGCGTGATGAATGGGTGCTAATGGAGAGCTGACTGACTGCTGCTCATGGACAAGATTGATTGGGACCTGATTAATGGCTTTGGGTTGTGGTGCCTTGCTGGGCAGAGCTGCAGGCGGTTTGGTTTCAGTTTTTTCTTCCCGTTGAAAAATCACAACTGGCATCTGTATCTGGCATCCAGAGGACATGTAGCTGGGGGAACATATTAATACCAGCCTGCTATCTTTCATTTTGCTTTAAAAAAAAATCACTTATTCTGATGGGAACATTTCAAACATGTTTTAATTTTTAGTTTGCCAGACTATATTTCACTCATGTATATTCACCATCCTGCCAACTCGGCATGAGAGGATGTACCGTGGTACAATATGGGCTCCCAGGTAAAGAAGCATGAGGTTTGGGAAAGTAGAGGATGTACTTGCCTAATAAGCTATCTTCAGGGCCTTAGCTGTTTTTCCTACTGGCTTTTAAGCAAACCCAGAGTGGGTAGCCTGTCCTCCCCCTGCAGGAGCCAGCCTGCCCTTCAGCAGAATCTGTGCCTGACAGCAGCAGTGTGCAGCAGCTTCCCTAAGTGCAGCGGTGCCTCCAGCTTCAGACTCACAGCTCATGGAAGGGGGGTCCCTGAGTCACAGGAGGGCCTCTGAAATCCTAAATCCACTGTGGCTGTTAAGAGAAAAATTGATTGCTAATGACGGTAATTCCCCTATCTGAATTCTCTTCGGTTTTCCTCCACCACGCACAGAAGACACTGTTGCCAATTTGCATTAGGATAAGTCAGACTGTCATGGCTAAGTAGCAAAGTGGTTGTCACTCAGCGCTGATGGCTGATTTCTCAGGAGATGAAGCTTAAAGTGTTACCTCCCCATCTAACCCAAGTTTGGATTTAATCAGAATTGCAGAAACGTGTCCACAAACATCAGAAAGAATAATTAGCACAGAAGATTTTTCCCACTTTCTTGTTCTGTAGGCTGTTTTCTTTCCCCATTAAGATCTCCCAAACTAAAGAGTGTTTAGGCCTGCCGAGCCAGCTTGCTGACAACTGTAATATTAATCAGTTGGGTTTCATCAGGAACTTAGCAGCAGGTTTTTATTTTCCTTTCTGATGTTTCTTTGCATCAAATCAGCTTCTTGTTGTACCATGACAGGAGTTTTTGCACTGGGATATGTTGCTCGGGCAGTGCAGGGTAGTACCGGGGAGCTTCATTACCTTAGCTAGAAGCAGAGATTAATGCTGACGGGTAGGTTCGTTTCTATGCAGTGTTACAAGCAGCTCTGGAATTTCAGCAGCCAGGCCAATTGTTCCCTCAGAAAGGTCTGTTATCCCCAGTCGCGTGGCTGAGACCCAAACTGCATAATTTAACATGATTTGTGGAAAGTGATCTCTGAAAAAATCCTCTGTGAGCTGCTGCCATAACAGTTGTGCTTTTTCCTGCCTTCCCGTATCCTGCTCGCTCTGTCAATAGCTCTTCATGACGGTGCATTGACTGACTCTGAATCTTATTTGTACCATGGTCAGGGCAGACACCAATTAACACTTGGCAGGCTCAGAAATCTTATACTCCCTATCTGACATTCAAAAGAACCATTCTCAATGTGGGTTTTTTCCCTCTTCTGACTTCTGAAGTCTGAAAGAGATCAAACACCCAGATTGGACAGCCGCCTAATACAGCCTCTTTGTAGATTCTTTCCAACGCTATTAAAAGAACAAAGACCTGAACACTAATGAATATGAATACCTTAATGTGACACTTTATTACAGCCACTTGCTGAAGCTAGTAAGATAAATTTAAGAAAAAAAAAGGAGAGATGAAAGATAACTTGGTGGGTTGAAGGATTACATGATTATTTTAATTTAAAGATGAATGAGTTCTTTGTTTAAGACTTCATTTATTTGTTTGGAGAAGTTTCTGATATGATGGTACAGGTAACTATAAGAAGGGCTTGGGAGAAGGCAGGCAGCAGACTGAGGGTGTTTTCCATCTTGTTGAAACACTGCTTTGATTCCAAGTAGAGTAGGGTAATGCATATGCTGCAGCTGTGAGCAGCATTTCTAAATGCTTTGGTGAGCATGTGCTTTAGATTCCTCACACTCTGGAAACTGTGTTTTGTTTAGTTTTTTTTTTTTTTTTTACTGACTGGTTTCTGAAGAAACCACCGTATTTAACACCAAAACAGATGAAGAGATGCTTACACTGTGAGACTGTACAAAATGCACCTTCAGTGTAATGTGGTGCAGTGCTGGAGTCCAGAGTCCCAACGTCTTTCACTTGCTTTTTCTCTTTGATTCCATTCTCCCCCTTCATTCTCTGTTGGGTGTTTAGTTTGTTTTTCTTTTTTTCCTGGTATTTCAAAGTGGTGAGAACAAGCATTCTCAGGGATAAATTCTGTCCTCTTTCCAGTATCTGGGGAATTCAGGCTTATCATTCCCAGCATATTTAATTGCAATTAACTGTGTCAAGCTCTTATGGATCAATGCTAGAGCAGATCTTAATACTACTGAAAAGCTGAACCACATAGCAACATACAGCTTCTCCAGAGGGCAAGAAGGACAAAGACAGAGATGGGCAGGCAAAGCTTTTAAAGCAACACTTACCAGTCCCTAAGATCCACTAGCACATGAGAAGCATTAAAGCAGGCTCAGGTCATGGACACTATAAAAAAAAAAGAGAAGTCAAAATCCAAATACAAACAGATGTGTTAAAATACACCAGCCTCAGGACCTGAGGTCAAATCAAAGTACATCTCCTTCTTCACTCGGGACAATGTAAGGAACCAAGGGTTTCCATGGTCTCTGGAAAAACCTTATCAGCTTCTCTACCATCATACACCCCTGCCCACCAGCCCCAACCAGTGTGGGTGTCAGCTGCACTATGGCATCCCTCCCCAGTTCCAGGTTTATAACCAATATCAAGCTGAACAAACCTACAGGTTCTGTAGCACCCAGGTAATGTTTGGGCTGTTCCAATGCATGGGCCATGCAAGCAGCAGAAGGACCAGCACAGGTGCTGTTGCACTGAGGTTTCTGCACATAGATGAGGGGGGAAGGGGCAAGCTCACGTGTTCCTGCTGTGACAAAAAGAGAAAAAAATGAGTGGACATGAAAACAAACAGCACCCTGCCCTAGCTCTATGCTTCTCTGCCTTCTGCTTTCCCCCACTGGGGAGAAGTAGGGTGAGGTGGTGAGATCAGCAGTCTGACCCGCCAGCCTCACACTCAGTGAAATCAGACAGTTGCAGCTCCCCAGCATGAACAGAAACATCCATTTCAGTTCCACTCTGCTCCCTGTGTGTGATTTTCTAAACCTGAGAAGGCAGGAAAGATCCCATTCTGTGATGCTTCAACAGTAATGGCTGAGTTATTAGCAATTAACCCCTTAGCTCATTTAACTTGTTCTTTGAAAGACACTGGCATCGTATTGCACATGATAAAATATAGTTAGAGACACTGAGTCACATCAAATTAGCTCATTTGGGCAGGTTATAGATCAAAACACAAATGAGATGTAAGATTGGTTAATATGCCATAAGCTGCCAGATGAACTTTTGCATTGAAATGTATGAATTGTGATGCCTTTAACAGGGGGGTAATTGCTTCTTTAATTTTAATTGAGGTGTTTCACACAGTAATTTAATTGCAGAACAGGGTGCAGTGTACAGTTTGGTGACCCATTTGGGTTTAAAACTGTATGTGATATTTATCTACATTCATGGCTTTAATTAGGAACTAGAGCAAGGGGAAAAGGATCACTGAGTCAAGAGGCAGAAGAGGGTGTTACGTCGAGTCAAGATGATTGTGACACAGACTTTATTCAGCTGCTCTTGCCCAGGCAAAGTCTGGTGGAATCTAGGGACTTCTACAAATAGGCAGCTCCATCTAATTGATTATTAATATGACTGCTGTTTGTGTTGTTTCCTGAGAGCCTCTTATGTTTTGCAGCAGTTATCCCTTAATTGGGAGTTCATGTGTGTGCATTTCCATGCAGGTGTGTGTCACTGAGAGAGTGTTTTATATTCACAGCAGGAAAGTGAGCACCAGCAGAGACAAGTAGAGGAGTTTGTGGCCACAAATGCTAACTGCTGAAAAGTGGCACTGTCCTTTGCAGTGCCTTGTGACATAATAAGCAGAACTGCCTTTGAGTGTCAGAGGAAGAATGGGGAAGGAGAGGCAGGTTTGTGTGAAGAAGGAGCACAGCCCAAAATGAATGAGGGCTGCTCATCCTTCACTTTGGAGAGCCATTGGGTAAGGTCTGGCCATGCAGGCCTGTCCTCCAAAAGTACAGGATAATTGCCCTGCAATTGTCAGCACCTGGTCCCCTATGTTTTTGTCCCTCTTAACATACATTTTACCCCCCAGCCTCCTGGTGGGTGGTCGAGTCACTCTTGCAAAGCATGAGACATAGGTTACAACCTCCTGCCTGAAGGACAGGTTTGCATTTGGATTTGTGCTTTCCTGGGAAGTATGCTGACTACTAGCAGCATAGTAGTCAGCATACTACTACTAAAAACTAGCCTTGTTTTTACATTTCCTACTATACATTTACACAGTGCAGAAACCCATGGCAAGGAGCATGGGTCTTCTTGCAGAACTGCTCTTTTGGAGACCTGAATTTTCTACAGGACCTACCCCTGTACTTTTCCTTTTTAGTCCAGTTCCACTGATGCCAGTGTAAGTGAGGGCAGAGCATGCTCCAAAATTAATCCAGTTGCTGTATGATTCAGTTCAGGCAAGGATGATCTGTGGGATTAGAGAACAGTCAGACTTCTAGTTCCTCCATGAAATATTACAATGGGAGATTTTCTACAAGAGTGCTGACATGAACCCTGCTAGCTTATCCTCTTCTCTACAGCTGGCTTTCTGTGGCCAAGACAGCTCTGGGATTCTGGTTTAGCTTGCACAATTTATCTGTCCATATGCCCACACGGTGCCAAAAGTGCCAGTCAACATGTGAGCTATGGGCCTCCAGTTCAAACTCCTCTTTTAGGTGGGAAAAAAAGCCCAGCAGCTTCTGATGGCCACACAGCAGATGCTGTGGTTTTCATTTAATAATCCTATGATCTGTGTTTGAATTTGAGACTCTGTGGAATAAAGTTCTCCATCTGCTACTACCGGTCCACCTCAGAAGTTTATTCTGAGGCTTAACTTCCCAGTTGTGCATAAAGCAAAGCTGTAATGGGGCTGGAGACATCCAGCATCTGTACATACACCCTGCAAGCAGAAAGCTGGGTATATGTGTAATTAAGGAAGTGTTTCCACAGCAGGAATAACAATTCTCCTTATTGGCAGCAGAAGCACAATAAGAAGAACTGAACAAAACACCACGGTGGTTTGCATTTGCTGTCTCATTCTCAGTATGTTTTGCAGCCTCTCATAGCTGTAATTTCAGTTGCTTTGGAGATTGCTTCTTTTTTCTTTCATTTTCAATCTTAAATGTGTATGAAATATCTTTCCAGTAAATAGTACATAGAGGACAGCATCCTCTTCAGCAGGCAGTTGCTGGGATGAAACCAGATCCAAAATCAAATAACATTCTTCAAAGAGACACTCAAGTCTCAAGGTACCTTAAATTGTTGCTGGCTCATATGAAAACTGCTGGAGTTTTCTGTCTTACTTAGACATCTTGTACTGTGTCCAAATTGGTAGTTAGTTAGTTATTTTCACAAATGCCTTTATTACTGGAATGTGTGTGTGTGTGTGTGTGTGTGTGTGTGTTACAATCCAGGTGAAGTCAGGGAGCTGAGATTTCCCTGTGGTTGTTGGAGGTGATGCCAGCTGAGCAGGGATCACCTGCTGCAAGGCAAGCCATTCCACTGGGACCAGTTGGCACAGCTGCAGAGAACACCAGCCACAATCCAGTGTGGATGGGGAACCAGATGGAAAGCAATCCTGCTGTGTCAACCAGGCATGGGGAAGGCACGGGTGCAATGTTCTCGCCTTACAAAATTACAAATTGCTTTTCATCAAAGCTAGTCTCTTGCTGCTCCCAGATATTTGCATCTTGTTTCTTGTGGAAAATGGCTCTGGCAGGCTTTGCCTGTGTCTGGAGGGTAGAAGACTTGCTGGTTTCAGCAGGTGCTCCTCGCTCTGAATATGACTCTAGGGCAGATTGGTGCAGAGAAGGCAATGAGCTACTGGGATCCAGAACTCAGACCCTGCCGACTTAGCTCTTGAGATTGCCAGATGTGTAGGGAACAACTCTTGCAATCAAGAGGGCAGCATCTAGATGAGATCATACTCCTTTTCCATCCTTGGGTTTCTTTCAGAGCAGATGTGTTTCTGCTCTACCAGTTTCTAAAACAGTCACGCATATGCAAGTGTGCCAAGAGATTTAAGTGCCTAGGAGTGCTGGTAACTTGGTATGGCTAAATTTGTATCAGCAATTAGCTTCTGTAATAGGTTTTCCTGCGTGTGTAATCGCTTGTGTGATTTATGTTCCCTGTGTTCATTTAGTCTGCACAGAAGCCTGGCCTGGCTTTGCAAGTCTTAGTCCCCGTGTGTGCTGCTGCTGTAAACACCCTGTGGCAGCACGGGTCTGGCCGCAGCTCCCAGGTAGAGCTGAGGTGTTATTGCAGTGTTCTGCTCTTGCTGATGGTCTTGCTTTTCATGTTGGGTGGCATGTGGCAGGTTCCTTCTGTTAATTAGAACAAATGTGCCAATTATGTTAATGTATCTCCCGATACCAATCAGTGAATGATTAGAGACAACACATCTGTCTCTCACCAGGGAGCAGGATGACAGAAAAGACACTACAAGGTATGTTGTTCTAAATTGTGGACACCTTGGATCATGCCTTCCCCCGCTGGCCACAGGGAAGCTCAGCTTCCTGCAGGCTCACTTGCCAGCCCATTAGCAGCCCTGGATGTGCAGCTCCAGTGCAGCTGGCAGGATCCCTGTGCCTCATGGAACTGCACGTTGTATCCAGAGTGCTAAGGAGCTCTGACCAAAAGGTAGCTGGCTCCAGGTGTGCTCCAGCTTCTCAGCATCTGCAGATGCTGTTGGTCAGGTTTTCATTCACCACTCTCACACCTCAACTGAGCGGCCTTCTCTTGCTAGTCAGTTTGCAAACATATAACAAAAATACCTTCTTGTGTAGAAAACTAACAAGAAAAAAAGGAACTTTGTGTTTGCTTTGTTCCAGTGGTTTGGTATATGGGAAAAAACACGTGTATTTTGTTGTAATTGTAATTTTCCATAGCTGTCATCCCCCAGAGGGTACACTTACCCCATACTTCATGGCATAATTTTTGCCAACTAAACGATTGCTGTTGTGATAAGGGAAAAACTGATCCCATGCTTTTTCTACATATATGCATGACCATCAGTACATTTATCAATAACAGCTGGAGGGATATGCTTGATTTAATTGAATACATAGAGCTAGGTACATACTCAAGAATTGTTCTGATTATAGCCTGTAAATATACATCCTTAACATTCAGGCAAAAGCAAAACTCTAGAACATCTCCAGAGAGATGAAAAATGGAGGCACGAGTGTGTGATTTGGTGTGACCTTGAAGTCAGGCTTTTGGGCACTTTGAACTGCCCATTTATGTCCTGCTGCTCCTCTGTTCACTTGCCTGTAGGTGTACAGGTCTGTCATAGAAGTGTCCAGTGCCTTAGTTGCCAGTAAATTTTATTCAGGCTGCAGAATTAAATTCAGGATAAGTTTCTTCACTGACTGGATTAACAGCCTATTTCAGCAAGGGGGCTGCACCTTGGGGAATGACAAGGCATCAAAAGAGATCGTTGCTTTTAACTTCTGTGATAACAGTTTGCATACTTGTCACTCATAAATCAAACTGTCTCATTCTGCTTGCTTCTCTTCTGTATTTGACACCTGATCTCTTCCTACTTATGTGACAGAACAGCCCTACTCCCACCTACTCTGGTTACCTCAAAAAATAACCTGAGGTTTGGAGGCACTGAGCACTGCAGTCACCTGCACCATAAAAAATGGGTCCAACAGTAACAAGTACCAACAATAGTCTCACACATTGTAGTGTGTTTAATTAGTCCCCCTTTCTACAAGGACTGAGGGAGAAAATACAACCACTAGAGGGGTGTTCTCTTTCTTGTGTTGCTCTACGGATGGCTAAAATATGTGTGAGACTCCCACTGCTTGTCAAATCATCCATCAGTTCCTTCCTTCAGATTTTCCATTAGAGTTTGCAACATTAACAGACACCATAAAAACCTGGATGCCAGAAGACTGAATAAGATATATTTAAGAGATACCTTGTAAAAGAGATGGCATTTAGACATGCACACACAGTACTGATGTACTGGTAGAAAAAAAAAGATATCCTGTTGTTCTTCAAACTTTTACTGTTAGCAAATTCTGTGAGACATTAGGTGGAAAAGGATCTTTTTCCTAAGAGATTTGGTATAGAGCCAGAGGCAATATACTGAATTATACAGAGCTGCTTTGTTTGGGATTTTTTTTTATATTGGCATCCTCTCTTTTCATATTATCTTTGGTGGTTTTGCAGGGATGATAGGGAATTCAATGCTTACAGCTTTAATTTTGTCTACTCATTTGAGACCCAGATTGAATATGTATGTGTGTTTTTGCAGAGAGAGAAAATGTTGCAGAGTAGTGGAAAAAAGAACCATGTGCTTGGGCATGGACCCCTGAGGGTGCCAAAGGCTGCTAGAGTATATTCTTGGATGGGCATACCAGAAATATTTTAAACTGAGTCTTAGACCATGTAGACTGTAGTCCCGTCCTTACTGGTGTCCTGGTGTCCTCAGTATACAAAGCAGAGGAGGAATACAGGCAGATTTGAAGTGAGATGTACACAGCTCTGGCAGTGTGCGTAGCATCTTTTACAACCCTGGCATAACCATCCCAAAAATAAATAGTGACATTAAAACCAAAGAAATACATGGTTTTGTGTGAGAGGCAGCAGTTAAAGAGCAGCATACCACTGGTGGAGATAAGCTTCTGGCTTGTTTTTCAGTCTAGAATTTGTGCAGGTGAGGAAGGAGCTAAATATTGCCATTGATGAAACAGGAATCTGTCTGTCTTGATTACACCTGAAACCTATTAGGATTCAAGAAAGGCGGAAAAAACAAGTTTAATCATTCTGTCGAGGAAAAACAGATTATTGACTAAGAGCTTGTAACTTCCACAGTGAAACGTGATTGTGATAGTGACAGAAATACGGCCTCCAAAGTTTTATGTCTTTTTCTTCCTCCCCTGTTTATCTTCCTCCCCCTTGCAGACACACGTATCCATTTCCAGAGCCCTTGTTCCAAAACTGTCTTTAAGCTCCTCAGAATCGACAGCTGAGAGGCTGCCACATCCCACAGTGATGTGCTGTGAAAGAGAGAGGTTTAAATCAAGCCTTCCTTGGAGCAGTGGCTCTACATTCTCTAAAGCTGTAAATCTCTGGAAGCAGCTCATACCTGAAGTGCATCCACCCAAACTGGAGTAGGGGAGCTGGAGCTGCTTAAGGCATTGCTAAAGGTGGGGAGTGGGTGGTGAGCACCCATAATCCAAGCCCACATCTGCCAGCACTGGTCTTGCAGCATTGACTGACTTTGTCTGGGGGTGAATTGAGCCCTCTGTGTTGAACACCAGGAGAAATCATTGTTTTTTCTCACCATGGTTTGGAGCAGTCTGTACAGCTGTCTCAGGTGGCTTTTGGGGTATGTCAATACTTGGGTAGTTCTTCAAATGTCTTTAGAAAAGTGGGGGTTGTGAGAGAAGGACTTGGCAGCTAGCACCTCACAAGTCCAGTGGGTTGATTGTGGTTATGTTTTTCTTCCTTTAATTAAATTCTGGGCACAGGCTAAGGTGATCCAGTGACGTGAAGGCCCAGCTTTGATCCATCCAGGGCCCCAGTCCTGTCCTTCAGCGCACTCAGTTCAAATGAAAACGAGCTACTAGATTTGCAG
This sequence comes from Peucedramus taeniatus, assembly GCA_013400575.1. Lineage (NCBI taxonomy): Eukaryota > Metazoa > Chordata > Aves > Passeriformes > Fringillidae > Peucedramus > Peucedramus taeniatus. The sequence goes on from WBNO01030105.1 coordinate 39,443, forward strand.
CCAAATTATATTAGAGTGGCTCACAGCAGTCAGCTGGGATGTAACAGGGTGTTTTCTAAGGAAGGCAATAAAGAGAATATTGTCTAGATTAAAAACCTCATATTAAAAATATTTTTCTGTGCAACCAAGGAAATCATGCTTTATTAAAGTAAAATATAGCTTACACAAATAAAGAGGAAAAATAAGCACTGATGTCCTCGTGATTTCCTATTTCCTTGGTAACTGACTCTATTTTATTTCATTCTCATTGAGGCCAGACCATGTGCATGTGAGTCCAAATGTACTTAAAAGTATTGGGGTTTATGATTTTTTAGTGCTACCCACTCTGGTATAGAGTCTCATGGTTTTAGACCCAGGTCAGGTACCTACAAGGTTACTGCATTACTAACTGCCTGATTAGGCAAGATATGGAAAACAGTGGGGGAGATCTGTGCTGATTTAGGATTTCTGATATTGGAGAATTTTTTATTTGCAGATATGCTCCTAAGATATCCTTTCTTTTTGCCTTGCTTCTCATTCTGAAAGCACAGACCAGCTTTTCCCTGTACAGTACCTGGCAGCCTTTGAAAATGCAGTGATGTTTTCAAGGCAAGTCTGTTTCAAAACAGACAGCTGTTGTGTGGGTGGGTGGAACAAAAGGGGGCTGGAAGGAAAGGGTAGGCATGAAGAGTGTTCTCCTGTTTTTCTGCCCTGGTGTTTTGTTTCAGTTGGTGACATTCATCAGGTGAGTCCTTCATCACGTGCCTTGGCTCGTAGTGTTTTCTGGGATGAGCAGTGCAATCACAGACACTGTGCCTGTCCATACTGATGTGACTTGTTGCTGACTCACTGCCTCCCCTCTGGCCCTTTGAAACCCCAAGGTGGAGTGGTTGAAGAATGAAGAGGTGATTGATCCTGTGGAAGACCGAAACTTTTACATCACCATTGATCACAACCTGATCATCAAGCAAGCTCGGCTTTCTGACACTGCCAATTACACCTGTGTTGCAAAAAACATCGTGGCCAAAAGGAAAAGCACCACAGCAACTGTGATAGTCTATGGTAGGTGATGCCTTGTACTGTTACAGGTGGATGGACACACACTCAGAGCAGGAGGGGGATGCACGATGCCATTGTGCAGCTCTGGCTGCAGTCAGTGCCCAGGCTGGGCTGCCTGTGCTGCCTGGTCACTTGCAGCCACACACGGGGACTGCAGTTAGGGGGCACTGCTGAAACCCCTCAGGAATCTCATGACTTGTCTTATTGGTGACAGGCAATGGTGTTAAAGGAGGAACAGCCCCCTCCACAAACAGCCTCATTGGAGAGAAGGGGGCTGTTCCCTTGCTGTAACACACACTGGCTGGCTGCATACAGCAAGGAGCCGCCAGGGCACATTCTCCAGCAGAAGTGTCCAAGGCATGGCTTATTACCAACACAGTTCATGTTCTTAGTGACCCTTTTAAGAAATAAGAGTAAAACTGATAGTTTTTACTTCCAGTGACTGGTAAGAGTGTCAGAGCTCATCAGAATCAACCATCTTATTATACTTCTTTAAATTAGCTTATTTTTAGTGCCTACTTCCAAAACATACCCTGACATCAAGAGCAAAGAAGCAAAGCATTCTTGGACTGCAGTTAGTAGGAACACAGCCTAGCTTAAAATTAAACATCAGGAGAATATAAAGCATGGGATAGCATTATTTTGTGTCAGCATCCACAGTCTTGATATGACTGAGGCTGGCCATGCTTTGGCTGGGAAAGGATGGGATTCCCTCCTAGGGTCTCTTCCAGCCGGTGTTGCGCTGCAGCTCTGCCTCACCAGTCCAAGCCTTTGCCCCTGCAGATTACTTGCCCAAATGCATTCCAGGTGGGGGTATCCACCAGAACAAAACCTGCTCTGATTATGTGCCAGCTGACTGAACTAGTGTTTCTTACAATCAGCTTAATTATAGGATAGACAAGTAGGAAAAAATCCCTATGATTATCCCTAATATTCATTTCATATTCAGGGTAGCAGTTAGATTTAATTGTAAGCAGTTGCTTCTCTGAAGTTACAATGAGGGCTTTTTACTTCAGTTTTTATAGAAAACTGACTGAATTGAGTTGATTAACAGTGCTTTTGGTATTGAGGGATGGACCATGCAAGAGCACCGTGTTTTGTAACTGAGATGAATGCAGAAACATAAAGATGTAGGCGTAGTACAACCCTTCCTCATACATATAAAGAATTTTTTTCAAAAGTGTATTCAAGAGATGTGTAGGGAGCAGGCATTTTTATGGTGTTTGCTGCCAGAGATGTTTAAGGATTGTGTCGTATCACAAACATTTGGGTTTAGGGAATCTGAGAAGTTAATATGTTATTACCCATACCTGACAATCACATTATTATGTAGAGCAGCACAACTCCTTCTTCATCTCTCCATCTATCCCTGAAACTGTGATGGGTGAAGAAAAGTGTCAACATAAATATCTTCCCAGAGATAAATATCTTCCCAAGGTCCAACAGAAAGAAATGCATTTAGCTTTAGCTCATTCTGAACAACTTAGGGAAGTGCTGGGATATTTATATATGCACCAGCTATGTCCACAGAGGGGTGAGTGAAGTTGTCCTGACATCCTGAAGTCACCTTCTTGAAAGAAAGGAAAACATTCTCGATATCTAATCAAAGCATGGGGGTCTCTCAGTGTGCATAGGTGGTGGGTGCATCTGAGTATCAGTGAGAGCGCAGGTTATCTCCCTCTGGAAAATGGTGCTGCTTTCAGAGCATGGGCTTCTGGCTGCCAGAGCTCTCTGCACTTGCAGGGATTTTGGTCATACACACTCCATCAGGTGCTTAAGGCTGGGTCAGGTTGGTTTTCAGGATAAGGCAGGTCACCTGCCAACCCTTTTAGTCATCAAGTGATGCTTTTCATTCAGCATCAGCATTTCTTCAGCTAGTACAATGGCTTCTGGCATACACTTGGTGTGTTGGAAACGTGGGTTTGTGCCTGTTCAGTGCTGTTTCTCTGTGGCCGCTGTTCGAGGCCGCATGACACAGAGCCAGGAGTGCCTTGGGGCTGCCCAGGCTGAGCTGTTTGTGTGACCATGCTCTTTTTCTCCTGCTTTGCAGTGAACGGAGGCTGGTCCACCTGGACAGAGTGGTCTGTGTGTAACAGCCGCTGCGGGAGAGGCTTCCAGAAGCGCACGAGGACCTGCACCAACCCTGCCCCGCTCAACGGCGGCGCCTTCTGCGAGGGCCAGAGCGTCCAGAAAATAGCTTGCACCACTCTGTGTCCAGGTTCAGTATGGACAGCACACATAAATACTTTGTCTGTCATCAGTCCTTTCAGGAGAATGCTATTAGTTGCAAAAGCCTCCTTTTCATTATTAATAAATCCAACATCTCAGGGAATTAATATTCAATTTTAATGCATAAGTAGATAAAATGGTGAGCACATCATATCAAGCAGAACAGGTTCCAGCCCTTCTTTCTTCACACTGCTTGCAGTGCGTCTCAGTTGTTATAACATAGGAGATTTGTGGAACATTCGGAGCTTCAAAATGGGGGAGATAAAGGTTGAAAGCTCTGGAAAAGAATTGGGATTTGAATATAGAAAGCAACTGTGATGTAAATATATTTGCAATGTCTGTTCAGTCCAGCTGTCTCAGCAAGTAAAGCATCTGGGATGTGGATATTAAATTTGAGGCAGATGTTTACCTGACATATACAATCGTCAAATACAAAGGCATTTTTATTGGAAAGAGATGTGTATTCATACTTTTGGAAGTTATTTAAATGTAAACTTCTGAAAAATACAAAATTGTTTCAGGACCTGCAATGTAGTGACCATTTGGTGACTTCTTGTGATAAAATTCTGCCATCTGTCCTACTGTCCAGTGCTCTCCTATTACTGACCCACTCAAATCAATGGCAGTAAGGCCATCTTCAGCTTGTGAAGTTTGATAATCCAGCTCTTTCACTGGAACAATTTTATATATTATTCTTCAGCTGTTCATTTTAGTGCTTTTGAAAATAATTTGCAGGATTTTGAAATGTGCTAAACACATTCCTGGTTCTGCTCACGTGAGATAATTTGGTGCCTCTAGAGATGTCTTTTAAGTGAGAATATTTAATACTAAATATCTTCCTATTAAAGAAAAAATTCTGGAAAAGTCTAACCTCTGTATTAAAAATGCCACGCCCCCTGCCAGAAAATTAATCACAGATGCCTGACTTGCTGCTTGTACACTTTGAGCACAGATAAAATAGTTAGAAATTTATATAAAGGAGAGGAAAGACCAGAAATGGGGCTGGGGCAGAGAGAAGGGAGATGTGGGGGTGAATGTGCATTTACAGGCCAGAAGTAGAAGAGCAGGCTGATGGTCCTTCTGCCATGCCAGGAAGGGCTGGGAGCTGCAGACTGGCTTGTACTGACCTATGCACTGCACTGTCTTGGTCTCACTTTTGTGTACCCCTAACAAGTTGTGTCCTCTCCTTGTCTCAGTGGATGGCAAGTGGACATCCTGGAGCAAGTGGTCCACCTGTGGCACGGAGTGCACCCACTGGCGCCGCAGGGAGTGCACGGCACCAGCTCCCAAGAATGGGGGGAAGGACTGCGAGGGGCTGGTGCTGCAGTCCAAGAACTGCACGGATGGGCTCTGCATGCAGGGTAAGTGCTCTCGCCAGGATCTGGGATGTATGTGGCAAACCCTGAAATAACTGCAGATCAGCATCAATGACCTAAACTCACAGAACCGTTTGTAGGAGAAATGAGTTAGGGACATGTTCTCAACCAGTCTGGACACCCTACTCCTCTTGCCTGGAATATGAAACAGTGAAGAATTAGAAATAGTCATAACAGAGCCTCCTATTGCCTGCCCTCCCCACCAAACAGCCCTTCTTTCTCTATTGGCTCAGCATCTGTCCAGAGAAGCTTGGCAGTAGCTCTTACAGCACTGCAAATGGAAAAATAGATCATTCAGAGCAAAGCAGGCATTTCTAAAATAGTGAACTTGGCCAAGCAGATCGGCTTGTCAGGAATGGTGAGTGCATGTGTTTCTATTTATAATAGCTACGCTCCTTTTTCTATTTTGGGTGACCTGTGGTAGAAAGAAGTCCACTGCATCCATGCAGTGCTGATGCAAACTTTCTATCTGGTCACCAGCATGCTGCAGCCTCATGAAGATCAGCTCTAGCCCTGAAGTCTATTCCACCAGTTCCTATTCACGCAGTGGTCCTGCCTTTCTGACTAATAGAGAGAGAAGGAAAGAAAAGCAGGTTTTAAGTGTAATTCTGACATACACTGATGAACAATTACTCAGCTCTACATTTCATCCCTTCTCAAAAACGAGGTCTTCTCTGCTCTGCTGGTGCATCAAAACTCCCTTTCACATTTTATTAGTACAATAACCTGAGCCAGAATCCTCACATGCAGCTCTTTCCTATTCCTTCATCCCATCTCTCTGCAGTACTTCTCTGTTGTCCAAAGAGTTGTGGCTGTACCCATCCAGTACCTCTGTGTCCAGATCATAAAATGCTTTGAGTTCTATCATAAAAATGGAGTAAAGAATTCTTATTCTCTGAGGCAGGTTACTTTTGACCGAAATATTCATGATGACAGAAAATTGCACTACCAGCTAATAAATTGGTCTGCTCTTTGAATAAGAGCTATGTAGGATAGCTACTGTGTTGGTAGTGATCTCTGAGATACCCTATGGCACAGCGTGACCATTTACTTTGAGGTTTCCCAGATTTACAAATACTTCCCTTGATGTGGCTCACACAAGCATTTCCATCATGTTAAAAGCTATTAGTCAATGTCAGCGGTCTATAAAGCTGTAATCCCTCAAAACACTTGTTTTTATGGTGAAATTGGAAAGGTAACATTCAGAACTCCTCTCCTTTTCATTTCCAAGGATAGAGAAAAAAATCCAGCTATGTCTTACTATACAACACCTTGGTTATTTTTATTGTAGGGAAGCTAATGCACCCCTAGTTCCAGCAGTGTTAATAAGTCATTATGGCAAATTAGGAGGAAAAGATGCATTTCCCCACACAGAAGAGCTCTTCACTATCAGATTATATTTAGACAGGTGTATGTCATCTTTGTGTATGTGCATAAAGAGAGCCATTTAAGCAGAAATCTTGTGGAAAAGTAGATATAATAGTACAGCAGAATAAAAGCCCTGTAGGGATCTCATTTATCTGTTGATGGTATATTGCATTTTATTTGTGAAAGTGGATGCTGAGTATAAAGCAGAGGTCTTCAGCAGGAGAGAGGGTGAAACTGTTGTGAATCCTATTCTGCTTCATATATATGTATATAAAAAATGGTAATGAAAAATATGCAGTCACATAATGACCTGCTTAGCTCCAGGGGCCATGATAATCCTTCAGTGCTGGAATTTAATGGCAGTGTTTTAATAGTGTCTTTATACTCACAGGGTTTCATATACCTGTAAAACTTCCAGTCCTGCTCCCTGATCCATCACTGCTGAGAAGATTGATTTGCTGTACTTTGTGGCAGTGTGCCTGCTGCTCTCTCCCCCTTTCTCTCTCCTTTCCTCTCTTTTTATTTATTTATCTTTCTCAGTTTATGCAAAATCAATCTGAACACTTACATTTTTGCCCATATGGACTTAGATTCTTAGAAAATCTGCCTGCTGAGCCAGGAAGACACACAGCATTCCTTTAATTCCTAAAACAACATGTCTCTTTCCACATTATTTGAGGCTTTGGGGGTCTGGCCTGGAACTGACAATTCTCTTAGCCTGGGCACCTGTAGATTCACAATAGTCTTTTCCAGTGGCTTCATGCCACTCGTCTGGCATGGCACATGTGGCATGGAGGAAGCTTCAGCCACCTTTTCTCTATGGCCACAGCCCTCTGGGAGATCTGTTGGCCAGCTGCTTACCTGCACCATAGTCAAATCCTGTTCCTAGGTGCCCTGGTGCTGCCTCCTTACTGCCAGTCTTTAGTGTGAGCTTGAAGGCTGACACCATGGGTGTAGTTGAGGTCGAAGAATTAGTAGGCAGACACTCTGCCAGGAGTCACTAGCCTGTTGCTTTGACAAAAACTCACTTGTAAATATATATCTCTGTATAGCTGCGTGTAAAAGATATCCCGGAAAATGCTGAATTGAATGAGTCTAATATACAAGCCTTTTCTCTTCCAGTCTATTATTCACTTCAGTAGCATCAGCTGGATAAATCAATAAGCTCTTTCATCAGACTGCCCCTGCTCCAGCAAAGAGCACAAGTCTGCACCACTATTGATTTCTGTGGGGATAAAAACAGTGGAGCTTTCTCCATCCCTTGTAATTACAGTATTTTACACCCAAAGCTGTAGTTTGTGCTTACCACTAACTGTGGCATTTCTCATGCAACTCTGCTGTTGCATTTATTCAGACTAATCATCCTGCTGGTACACACACACTCTCCTGCATCCAGTAGTTTGTGTTTTTCTGTTAACATGAAGGGATGAACAGCCATTAAACTAGAGAGCCCACAGAGAGCCAGTAGGCTGAATTGAAGAGGAAAAGCAGATGTAGTGAAAATTTAGGGCAGTCATTGCTATTTTAAGTTTTCAAGTACACAATATTGTCTAGCAGTTCCCATTATAACAATTTCATAATTCCCATAATAGCATTAATATGATCTTCTGGAACAAAATCTGCTGTAGGTGTAAGAAGAATTGGCTGGTTACCACCCACGCTAGTTGCATTATTGCCTCCATAGTTGCATTATTTCCCACTTGATGTATGAGTGCTGTGGTAAATACTTCAGTGCAAGGAGCAACACTTTTAAAGGCACGCACTGCATCTCACAGGGGATTGCTGTAAACTGAAGCACTGCAATTAGCCCTTCACTTGTATCACCTAATGACTTTGGTGGGTGTTCTATGTGGGGAATGAGAAAGCAAAGCACTCTCCTGCTGCCTCAAACTTCGGTACAAGTAGTTCCCTTCAGTAGATCACAAACACTTTTGAAGCAATATACCAGGGAAAGTGTTTTGCTGGACTCAGTCTGGAAAGAGTGTGAGATCACTTGTGTGGAACAAAACTGATGCTTTTGCTTTGCATTATGTGTAAAATTCTGCTGATAGTCAAGAAGAGGGACACAGCCTATGAGGAGAGTTATCTGTGCTTCGTGGTTATGTTGAAGGCTTATTACCTGAGTTGTGACATGCAGCTGTCATGCTCACAGCATGTCAGGTATATCCTTTCTGTTGAGGATCTGAAGTGACAGTGTTCAGATCTGTATTGTCCCTGTCCTGAATGAATAAGTACAGCAGGTCCATAGGCATAAGGTTGGTGCCTGCTGGTCTTTTAGGCTTTTCTGAAATCACACCTGGGACGTGCAGGGTTGGCACTAGCTCAGTCAGAGGGAGACAACCAGTGCCCCTTTTTCTGCTCCCTTTTGGCTTTAGTCAACCACTGTGGCTTTTCATAAAAGGCTAAGTTGTGCTTTATTTTTTTTTTTCAAAACACAGAGCTAGCTCTCTTACAGCAACGAGCAAGATAATACAGAAGCACATGTTGTTGCTTGAGGACTATGGGTTATATAGTTACACAAATAGTACAGTTGCTCTGTGAAGTAAAATTGATCTAAATTTGTATTATTATTACTGTATTTGTAATACAATTTTAAATTGTATTACTTTACACAGTCTCACAATATGGAATAAAAATCTATCACTGAATATGAGCAAAAGGAAATTTCTACCTGGGAATCATTGCCAAAGGTCATCAGATCCAGTATGGACTTTCCCTCTGTTTTTTGAGCATGAAAAGACAGATGTGCCACTGTCATATAAATAAATGGAAGAAAAGATTCAAAATATCTTATCTGTTGCTATAGACAATACTCTGGACTAACTCTCAGGTCACTCTGGTCTTCTCTCTGCATGCAGCTTAGCTACTTGGAAATGCAAATAGCAGATGCACCACTGGAGGAAAAGACACTATACTGTGGTGAAGATGTTATTACCAGACTAGTAGTGCCATTCCTTCCTAGAAAAGGCTGCCTTCTAGTCAAGAGTGAATTGATGTGATGTGGTGACAGCAAATCTGTATTTGCTGAGTACTCTGAAATCCTCCTCTGAAAGGCAGCATGAAGTTCAAAAGGTTCCCTCTTGCAATGATAGTGCTTAAGCAAGTGAAAAAGATGCAGTCTATCCTGCTTGGGCATGGAACGGCAAAATGCTTCCCTTTTTCAGTCTTGTCTCTGTTTATACAGGTCCTGAGTAGAAAACAAGGTTACTCTGATACTAGCATCTCTTTCTTTCCAAAGCATACATATTCTGCACATGTCCTGCTTGGTTAATATAATATATCAGGAACTCTGATGGAATCAGAATTTGTTTCCCTTTTTGGCCTGATTTGAAAGCAGGCATTCAGGGAAGAATTACAGGGCAGAGCAGTTTGATGAGGACCACAGGTCCACCAGAGCAGATCAGTGTGCAAAGAGCAGGGGAATGTTTTCCAGACTCCAGAAGGTAAGCAGAAGTCTCCCAAGGGAGACTGCAACAGAAGCCTGTGTGTGCAGAGGAATGAAATAAAACCTTTTATTAAGAGCATATGGGTCAAGAGAGAACTTCCAATGCATTCAGTCTGTCAGCATAATGATATAGCCACCTGGCCTGTTTTGGCCTAGCAGGGGGAGTTCCTTCATTTGAAGCAGGCATCTCATCTGTTCCTAGAGGAAGTTTTCCATAATATTGTTTTTTGATATGAGCAAAGTGATGTGTTATTCCATTTTCTACCCAACTACTATGTGATGGTGTGGCAGCCAAGGGAGTTTATGCACACATCTCAGAGTTATGACTCATCTCTATTTTATTGTAGTGACATGAAAAATCCCCAGCTGAGAAGCATCCGCGCTCTGATGGGCCCTGTGCAACTGAGAGCTCTTGCCTAGAAAACCAACTGCTTGAAGCAGATAAAAGTGTTGGGAGAAAATAGAAGTGCAGAGCCATAGGCAGAATCCAGGGCACTGAAATTCCTGTGTCTTAACCCCCGTCAGTTCAGAAATAGCCACCTCCACATTATTATCAAAGAAGGCAAGTGCTGTAAGATCTCTAGGCTGTTTTCAAAAATCTGCACTAATTAAAAAAAAATTATAGCCATGCAGAGAGGAGAAAAAAGACAACCTTGTCCATCTATACTTTTCATTCTTCTTTATCCTCTTAGGTTTTCTTTTATTCTTCCCTATTCCTCTACACATTAAAAGCTCAAAAAGTTACTAAGATGGATGAAAGAAGAATTCAAATCTTATGAAGTCTGATACATTGATTTAATTGTAGAAGAAAACCCCCCCATAGAGAGACAATAATGTACATTTATATTATCCTTGTCATATAAAAAGGCAGATATATTTCATGATTTTTGCTTTCCTGTCAGGGTGTCAGGCAGGGCAAAGTTACATGAGCACCTGAAGGCTCATCAAGGAGTAAGTGAAACAATCAGAAGTAAAATTCAGTGCTCTCTGTTTCTGAATCTGGACTAACAAAATTATTGGCAGCATGCTTAGATAAAAACTCATGTTGGGGAAGGAAGTTTCTAGAATTTGGGAAACAAACGTTGAGCTGATCAATTGATTCTGGAGTTTGTGGGATTTTTGAGGTTATAAACTGGGGAATACAGGTTACCTTATGTGTGAGCATACAAACATGCCTAAGATTTTTATACCTGTTCCATGTGGATAACCTATGCTTTCCATGACCCTTTTTGTCTAGCATTCTTAACAGTTTTGATCTCTTCTCCTAGATCCTCTTCCAGTTATCCCTTCCTTCATCTAGCTGTCTGCCATGTATCCTCTCTCCAATGGTGTCCCTTGTCCTCATTTCAGCACTCTTGTCCCACTACAGCAAAGTGAACCCCAGGAAGTCTCTCTAGCATTCAGTTATTGCAAGAGTGGAATTTGCAAATACACATCTAGCAAATTGCAGTGCTAGGCATGTGTTTACTTTTGCTGTCAAACATACATAGCAAACCCAATGCTGAGGTCCTACTAAAGACTGACATAAGATTTAAACAAAAGGTCAAAGTCCTTAACTGCAGAAGACTGCATAATGTCAAACTTGGATATTCTAATCCACATCAAATTTTAGCAACAGTTTATCCTTCTCTTCCATCTTCCCTTATTCCCATATAGATGTCATTCATGTTTAAATTCAGGCAAGACCTTTCTATCAATGTTAAAAAAATGTCAGGATCTAATTTAAAATGAAAACATAATTGCAGACTTAATTATAGAATATCATGAACTCCTGTTCAAGGAGAGAACAAGAGAGTGTCCCCATTTAACTCACCCACTCAGGAAAGATCTGAGATAATACCTAAGTAAATAATCAGTCACAAAACCTCAATCTCCCTGTTTATTAGCCCACCCTGAATATGCCAATAATTAGTCCTTCAGAAGGAAAATAAATTGCTGTGCATTATCTCTGGGATGCCTAATATCATATCTGACCTTCAGCATCATTACTACAGACATGAAGGTCTTTCTTTAGAACAGAAAATGTCAGGAAACCTGGGCCCATTCTCTCTGAAAGATTTTTGCTGTGCCAGGGACTCTGTTGTTGGTTTGTTTTTCAGGATATTTTTTTCTAATTTTTAAACACCACAAATAAGGTATAACATATCATGTCTTCTTGGTTTTGTGATACATTTCCTGGGAAATAGCAAGGGAGAAAAACAATTAACAGCAAATAGAGTTCAAATTTTATTGTTAATACTTTTCCAATCTCATTAGCAGCATGTTAAGTGAACATGAAGCCTTGACACTAAGCAGTCAGAATATGGGGTTTACTCCAAGATTATTTTTGTATCATTAGCTCTGCCCCTTGTAGAAAAGAAAATACTGGAAACCTGCAGCCTCTGGACAGTGGAACTTGCACAGAGCAATTTAAAACTCCTCAATGTCAAATTAAATCTCAAAAATTCTTTCATGTAAGCTGGGAATATGTGACTGTTTGGCCATCATAGATGGAAACCTAGATGGACTTAGATGGAAGCCAAAAGCATTGCAATGTAGCTGAATTAATATTTTGAAAGCCCTTGAAAGTCTTTCCTGAAAGCTTTGAGCCTTTGCACACTGTACTGATCATCTAGAATTTCCTTTAAAAGTATTGAAGAAACTCAAGCAAGCTGGTGATAGCTGTAGGTATGATGGTGAGTGAGGTAAGGCAGAAGGAAACAGGACTGGTAATGCAAGGTCACAGTCACAGCACCACAAACACTGCAGGGACATATAACTTTTTTTCTTCTTTGTCTCAAAACCCTCTCTGTATAATGTATTTCAGAATATAGAATTGATGAATGTCTCTTCCCATGAGTGCAAAAAAACATGAAATGGGACCAATATAGAATTGAAAATGGCATTTTACAGGGAAAGGGAGACAGGCTGAATTTCTAGAACTTGGAATTTGGAAACAGCAATATATACTTGGGGGGAACTGAGGATTTTTTACTCATTGAGATCAACTGAGCTAGAAATTAACAACAAGAAAAAAGTTACTAGGGTTCTTAAACCAATTTTATTCAAACTTTCCAGGATAATTTCTGAGACTGAGACTTATTATAGAAAATTCCAGCAAAACCCAAAGATTTTAAATTAAGTTCTGTGCTACTGGAGCTGGCCCAGTGAGGAGGGTAATATGACTTAATGCTGAAAGAAGACCTCATCTTGGGAATTAAGCACAGGAGCAATTGGGTGCATGTTGTTTGAGTCTGGTATGAAAAATCATTACCAGCTTGCTGGTTTTGAGTTATCAAATATTAGAATTCATCTGATGTGTATGTATCACAGCAAAAAAAAGGTTTACTGAGTTGTTTCAGTAAACTCATGTCACGTTTTATATACCACACCTACTTTAAATCATCCAAGAACTGCCTCCTTCAGATGTTAAGCATCTACGTGTAAGAATAGGTCTCTGTTTATGTGTTTCCTGAGAAAGGAAGGCAGCAGTTGAATGCATAGCATTTTGTTAGCTCAGAGGTGATTTGAGGGCATTGATTTTGGAGCCAAAAGGGGGAAAAGTGCTGTTGCAATATGTTATGCTCAACCTGTTGAGTTCTTTGCAACAGGATGTTCTTGAGGCACGTCATGTGGCCAGGCTTTCAGAAGGACCATGGAGTTAATTGAGCTCAGCTCTTTCTGAAACTGCTACAGAGCAAGTAAAGAAAGTTTATAGATCAGAAGCAAGTGGTACCAGATTAAAGTATGATGCATTGAAGAAAGTAGCAGTTAGGGTGTGCTTTATGCAATCTTCACTTTATTAAATGAGAGTGCAGGTCTCCAGTTCACACTGATCTCAATACAGTCTCAAGCTATGTATCATTAATTGTCACCTCAGCAGCTAATGCTGTAAAACTATTTCTTTGCAGGGTAACTGTAAATATTTTCGTAAATGTGACCCAAACTGTACAAGCCCTAGTAAATAAGTGGCCAGAAATTTCATTTTTAGCTACTTCACCTGTCTCACCTATATAGTTGCTGGAAAGAGGGAAAATAGGCAGGAAAAATACAAATTGAAAACTGTGTATTTTTCTTTCTCTCCTATTTAAATATTTTAATTTCTGCAAGCAGCAGAGTAAAATATTTTCATAATCTGATCAGTTCACTCTAAAATTGATATTCATTAATACAAATTCAGTATGACTAGAAAACTAGCAAAACCAATTACGGACCAAAAAGAGGTTACAGTTACAGTTCTCTCTGCACAAAGCCATGACCTAGAGTTTTACAACACAGGGATAAAAATTCTCTTTAAAATATTCCAGTTCACAGGCCAAGGCACTATATTCCCATGTCTTTCTAGGTAAAATCAAACACAGGATTTCAGAGTGCCCATGATCCCGAATTCCCAGGCTAAGCACCTCTGTGTGTATAAATGCCCATGAATATGCTGAGGAGTAGATTCTTTCCCAGCAGAAGAAGAAGAGCTTAGAACAGTCGTTTTTGGTGACTCTTTGCTGACAGTCACATGCAGATATGCTGAAGGCTGTTCAGTGACGCAGAGCAGCCACTCTGTCTCCGGGGGCCTCCAGCACAAATGTGTTTCCAGAAGGTCAGAACAAGGCACGTGGGACCAGAATGCTCAGGCAATGTTTGGGGATCATCTGCCTTCACAAACTGCACCAAACTAATTAAATGAGCTTCACAATCTATTCAGTTAAATGGTCACAATTTCCCAAATCAGTGCCAAGTGTGACTGATGCTTAAATTGAGTTAAAGTAAATTGGTAAAAAGCCTGCTGTAGTCTTTTCTATATGTCAACATTGGATTGGTTAATTTTTCAAGTACAATCTGACATATGCACCCTTCTTTGCTTTTCCCGGTGTGTTGCATCATTATAAAGGTGATTAAACTGCTCTTCTCATGCTTCCTAGAAACAAAACAGGCAATGTCTACTTAAAGCACCTTAAAGTACATCTGCATTTGTACAAAGGATTTGTGCCAGTGTAATTAGTTTAAAAAACCCAGCTTTGACACTTGATAGAAACACTTCCATAGGGGCAAAAAAATATATATTTACAAATGTAAATTGGACTATAAAGTAAAATAGAAGGAGAAATATTAACTTAAGTAAAAGCTTTTTACTGAATGCCTTTACCATGCAATTACAGTGGTTCAAGTTCTGTGCGTTAACCTGATTCTCACACTGATTTTCCAGGTTTGGCATAGGGTGAGGTACTTGTAGAATGAGGGAAAGAATATCCATTTTGGTAAGCTTTTGAGAACCTCAGGCACTGTGCAAGACACTATGCAAGCATAAAATATGATTATTGCTATTTTACTCATTCAACAGTAAGTTACACAACAAAATAGCAGAAGCGCTCTTGCAAATATGTATTTCCCAACAAGCGGTAGGAAGAAGCTTAAATTACTTTTCTCAAAGTAGCTCACAGTGAAACCAGCTGTTATAAGTATGAGTCAGCAGCCTTCCTAGAGTCAAACCCTCCAGCACCTTTCTAAATTCACACTCATTAAAAATGTTCATCACCCTGGTAGAAGTCCCTTAGGTATTTGCCAAGCAGTGCTGTTAATACAAGGAGGAAGAAAAAAAAAACATGGAAAAGATCTCTCTTCACTGCAATTACTTTGAAGTGAGGAGGGAAGACATTCTTCATTATTTCAGTTACTAATCCCAGCAGGTTTGTGTCATTATCTGATGAAAATGTCCTTTTTTCATTGTTTGAAGGCATAGTCAGAGGGACCAGTGTGACAGCCAGCTTCATACAGAAAACCCCATTCTCTTGTGCTGGGATTGTGGCAGTAAGCCTGCCTCCTGCCCATCACCAGTGCATGGCTGCAGGCCTTCTCCTTGCCCCTGCAATGTCTACTCCCTTTTGGAGTGCTTTTTCAAGGCATGATTAAAACTAATTCTGTTGTAAAATGTCCTGCCCAAATGGCAGAAGCATGCTGTAGTATCCTTGCCTCTTCCTCCTATTTCAATAGATGTGTCTTCAAATTCATGCACAAAACATTTCTGTGGAGGAGACTGGCATCACTCTTACATCGCTGCAGGAGTGCTGCCCATAGTTAGCAGTATTTGTGACTATGTATTTGTGACATATGCATTTGTGACTAACAGGGTCTGTAGAGAGGTTGCAGTGAAGCAAATTTCTTTTACAATATTTGAGAGTCATGCTTGTTTACTTTGCTGTAAAAGCTTGAATTTAGATTTCCATTTTCCTGTGGAGAAAGAATACTTTCAGCAGCATCACAGCTAATCCAGGTGGTGCCATCTTTTGTGCCTGTTGAGTGGCAGTTGCTGGACCCCTTCAGACGTGACAGGAGTGATGCACAGCCTTGAACACAAAACTGACCACCTCAGATGCAATGTGAGGAGAGAGGAATAGCCTCTTCAGCTCTGCACAGGTGAGCTCAAGCTCCATGGGTGATGCAGAGCCAGGGGACATGGGCTGCTCCATTCCATCTCCTCTGAGAACCTGCTGGGGCACATGAAGTGCAAGGAGACATCCTCAGCTTTCCCAGTGGATTAGAGTACGAGGGAAAAAATCATTCAGAGATGCATCCAGCCTATATCCACTTTTTCCCTGTGCCTTTAAGTTCCTTCTTCCTGCCTCTTGGTCTCTCCAGAGACCTCTTGCCAAAGGAAATATTGGGCATAAGGCGCTATAGCTGAAATTTACCTTTACCAAATTATGAGCCTCAGCACTTGTCTGGGGAGTAATTGGGAGTAATAAGGGTACTGTAAATTCATGCCAGACTTGCTGAGCACTCACTCAAACCCTCAGAAGTTACTCACCAGACTTCTCATGGCCAATACCTCAAGTACACCAGTAGAAGGAGAAGGCAGTTATTAACAAGTATGAGTTATGCATATGGAGAGTATACATTGGAGAACTTGCCTCAAAGAGCCAGGGAAATGAATGTAAGAGCATATTATTTATAAAAATGCTGGAATGGCTGGAATGCTTGCTCTGAAATAATGCTTTAAGTAGAGATTACAGGCAGTATAGTTTGTGCCATGATGTCCCAGAAAAAAACATCATCATCAAAACTCAGCTGTTTTTGCTCTGGTATTTCAGGTAAGGTAGATTATGCAGTAATTAATGCCTGGAAATTTTGGAAGGAGGTATGTCTATGCCTGTGATTGGGATAGACTTTGTCTTCATTAACAAAAAATATAGCCAAGCAGCAAGATATGTGTGGAGCACAACAGATGCTCACAACAGAGTACCCAAGCTCAGTGATTCTGGGAGCTGGGGATTATTACTCTGGTCTGCCTGTAATGTGGTCCGGTGCATTAGGCACACACCAGGAGTGCATTTTCCAGTTTTGTCTCACCTACAGGGAGTCTCCAGCTGTGTGACCTCATGCAGTGTGATCAAAGGGAAAGGGATGAAATTCCCTTCAGGAGAACTTAAGGGAAGGTGATGGAGGAGAGGTTCCTTCTTTCTTACACTGACTCTAATCCCATCCCGGACAGTGACTCCCCTGCTTTGTTGGGATTTGTCATTTACTTTTCCAGCAGGTTGGGACTTGGAGCACTTCACTCATTTGCCACATGGGAGATGCTTAGTGGGTTCACAGGATTCATGTCTGAACTAAGCAGCTCCAGTGTGCTGTGCTATGGGGACTGCAGAAGGAAAAGACAAAGGAAATTATATCTCTTCTTTATCCATCCTGAAATAAAGCTGTAAATTGTGTTATGATTTTGTCGATATATGGTGCTTGCAAAGATTTCAAATAAATAATGTTCTGACCCCAGGGGCCTTATTGATTTTGTAATGATTTCAAAGAGAAACCACTCCGTTTACTGTTTGCTGACAAATTCTTTACTCCCTAAGGAATTCCTATTGAACATGTATTAAGGACAGGATAAAATAATTCCAAGGAAATACAGAGAGAGGGCTTTGTGCATAGACTGCTCCCCGAATCAGTATTTAACCTCTGACCAGTGACAACAGGTCTCCTTTAGCTCTATTAGATCAACAGCAAGCTATTATAATTAAATATAAAAACTGTTTAGAGCCTCACCGAACATGTCCTGGGAATTAAAGCATATGGCAGGGATAAGGATAAAAAGACTTTCCATATGCTAATGACCCTAGATGTCTGAAATAAATTAGATCCATTACAGTTTATGCTCAATAAAAGAAAGACTTTAAGCACTCCAAAGTTAGTGACTCGAGACCGATTTTGGCTTAGAAATTCAATCTGCCTGCTTATTAATTCTTAGTAAGGCTCTGGAGAAGACAGGAGATGCAAAATCATAATTCTGTGCTGTATCAGAATTTTAAAGTGCCATCAGTTTCTTTTCCTTCTTTTCCTTTTTTTTTTAATTAAACTATTTTTCATGCTTCATTTTTTTGTTCTCCTCATTTGATTTTGTTCCCATTTTTGTTTAATTTCTTTCTTTTTAAGGTTTCATTTATCCTATTTCAACTGAACAGAGAACCCAGAATGAATATGGATTTTCTTGTAAGTTTAATGTTTGATTTTATGTTCCTGGATGCTAATTTGATGCTGTTCCTTGGGTCAGGATTTAGTGTTAGGCAAGCTCAGTGTGACTAGGCAAAAAAGGGACCTATTCAGCAGGATGACGTTCTGCCTGCTTGACAGCAGGCACAGTGCTTGCAGCAGACACAGGATTATAAGGGCCCTTGTGCATGAAGGAAATGGGAGAAGATGCTGCCTCAGAGACAGAAACTGGAGAGAATGAGCCATCTTCTCATTAAAATTCCCTTAGCAACTGGACAGAGTGTGGTGGAAGGGTAACTTGTCTTTGAGCCGGAACTCAAGAATTCTGCTGCCTGAACTGCTGGGTTAAAAATGAGATGTTTCAAGTTTGGTAAATTGAAGGTCTGGTAGCCCGGAGCTCTCGGAGATTGATCAGCCCCTTTCTGCATCTGCCAGCTCTCACCTCTGCAGCTGGAGGGCAGCTTGGCTTAAATGGCTAAAAGAGATAAAATAAAAGTGATTTCACATGTTTCAAACCAACAAAAATGGGGTACTAAAAGAGTCTGATTTGTTTTTGCACTTCCTTTTTTCATTAGGCTATTTCTAAAAATGGGATTCTTCACTGTATAGAAATACATCAATTTTTGAACACATATTCAGACCTTTTGGGAAAAAAATGTCTGGTGGATAATGATGCTAGAGATTAGCTTGGAATTGGTGCTGAAGATACGGTACAAGCAGCTAGTAGAAATATCATAGCCATTTCCTCACAAGACAGCTCTAATAAATTTTGGTTCCTTTTGGTAAATTACCACATTATTTCTTCTGCTTACTTCAGCTTTTATCTTAATACGTATGTGTTAATGCCACTGATGAGAATTCAATGCTTGATTCTCTGCTTTACTAATTTACTGGTTTATATTTTTGAAGGCAAACAGATGGAAGGGAGTAATGACAGGTTACATTTCAAAAAAAAACCAAACCAACCAAAGATATGTCCTGATATTCCAGGTATTCCATAGAAAATGGAATTTTATGGTTCTTTTACTTTTTTTAAAGTAAAAATAAGGCTTCTGAAGTTTTAAAACCCATGTGTCTTTGTTATCAGATGAACTTTTAAATGCCAATAGTATGACATTATGTCACTAAGACATTATCTGATTCCTAGGGTGAATTTGGTTCATAAGACTAGGTCTATAACATGTTTTGCTTAGTAGTTCACAGCCTGAGTATTAGATAGATGAACAAGTGGATAGGTAAAGAGCTAGAACACAACTTAGAGAGAAATCAAGGATTGTTTTCCGTCAAAAGGGCACAGACCTGCTATATGGTGTTGGAAATGGATTTTAAATTAGCCTATAAAAAAGGCAGTAAATATCTGCAGGAAACGAGAATAATAAGAACGTGTCTTCTTGTAAGTCCCTGTAAGGAGGACATTTCTTGAAGGTTCCTGGCCTCTCTCCCTGCAGCTGCTCCTGATTCGGATGATGTTGCCCTCTACGTGGGGATCGTCATCGCCGTGATCGTGTGCCTGGCCATTTCCGTGGTCGTGGCCCTGTTTGTCTACCGCAAGAACCATCGGGACTTTGAGTCTGATATTATTGACTCCTCGGCACTAAATGGGGGATTTCAGCCTGTCAACATCAAGGCTGCAAGGCAAGGTTAGTTGGCATTTCGCTCAATTTTGACCAATTCAGGGAGATGCTATCAGGTTACGGTCTCTCGGGCTGCATGAATGATATCGCTGGATGCCTGTTGACACTTGATAAAGAGGAGAAAGATCATGTTCATTTGTTTCTGATTGTCTAATTCTCTAAACCTGTGGTGACATTTGTCAGCTGTGCTCAAGAGTATAAAGCAGGTGATTTTAACTTCTGAAGAGAGAGCATGAATGTGAGAGTGGAACTCAGACACTTTTATGGAAATACAGGTCCAGCTCAAGCTTTGAAATCAAAGGCAAAGTTCTGACAGAAACAATGGAGGCAGGATGTATCACAGGAGTGATACTACAGTAATTTTATCACATCTCCCTCCCCTTTATTTCAGTAATAACTTTTCTTCCTGTGCCCTGCCTCCACTGTTACAAATAGTAGTTTGAGAAGTACTGTGCTTTTAATAGAAAATGTAAAAGTTGGGGTAGAACATCATTTAATAATGAATATTTTTGTTACTGGTGCATAACAGCTTGATTTTTTTCCTCACTTCACTGGCCAGGAAAAAACCTCTAAAGGTAGTGCTGCCTTTATAAAGACACTTATTTAGGCTGAAGAATTTTTTTTTTTCCCAAGATCTACAGCAGAAGAATATCTACATTGTAAAAGTTAAGATGATGAGAGAGTTGTTACCTGTGAGATTAGCAGAAGTATTTTCTTTGCTGGAGAAACTTTTAAAGCAAATCTTAGGAAAATGTGATGCAGGTTCTAATCCCCCACTGCAGAGTCATGGGCATGATGACTTCATAGGCTTGTTGTCTTTTATTTCAGGAATGCTGTCATTAGGCCAGTTAGATAAATTGGTTAATGATTGTTGCATAGCATTTAGGAAGGGGTTTTTAGTTAAAACTAGATCTACTGAGCGATGAAAATGTCTTGCCCTGAAGCTAAGCATGTCATATTTGGAGTCTGAGTGCAGCCTGGAAAGATACTCCCAGTGAAAACTCTTCAGAGCAGAAGCATGCTGTAATTTTGTACAGCAATCAGATTCCAAAGCAGCTGGGGCAAAAAGGAGCCCTGGGAGTTTGCTGGAGAGATTCATGGAAATGGAGATGAAGGTTCAGGGACTTAGTGCATCTGAATGTTTGGAATGAAAGACAAAATGCAAATGCAAATCCAAATTGTTGCTCAGAATAAAGTCATTGGAACAGAAAAATAACATTTCTTCCTTCTCATCTCCACTGCAGACCTCCTGGCAGTGCCACCAGACCTTACTTCTGCTGCAGCCATGTATAGGGGTCCTGTGTATGCCTTGCATGATGTCTCTGATAAAATCCCAATGACCAACTCTCCAATTCTGGACCCACTCCCCAACTTGAAGATCAAGGTTTATAACACCTCCGGTGCAGTCACACCCCAGGATGACCTCTCTGACTTCTCCTCCAAGCTGTCCCCACAGATTACGCAGTCTCTGCTGGAGAATGAGACCCTGAACATGAAGAACCAGAGCCTTGCCCGGCAAACTGACCCATCATGCACCGCCTTTGGGACCTTCAACTCCTTAGGAGGACACCTAGTAATTCCTAATTCAGGTAAGTGATAGCCATGCTGGCCTAAAGGTGCAATTGTTTTGTGGGTTTAAGTGGTGTTAGCTTTTTCTTAATGGGGAAAGAAAGTGCGTACATGGGACTCTGCCTTTTCTTTGTTCAAAACAAATAGATGCATTTTTTCCCCCCTCCATTTGCATCTACAAAAGTACTTTGAATATTTTCTACCCAAAGTCCTGGCCACCTTTTAAACACTACAGGTTTGAGGAAGACTTGGGCCCCTCACTACAAGAGCACCTGTCTTAGGAGTAGCAGCTGTTGGAGCTGGGGTTGTGTAGCATGGAAAAAAGGAGGCTGAGAGGGGACCTTATCCCTTTCTACAACTGCCTGAAAGGAGGCTGCAACAAGGTGGGGGTTGGTCTCTTCTCCCAAGAAGTACATAGGAATGTGATCTAGGGGTGAACATTGTGATGTATTAATGATTGGATTCAATGATCTTAGAGATCTCTTCCAACCTAAATGATTGTCTGATTCTAAAGAGAATATTGCAGGGCTCCTAGCCACTTTTTGAGACATGCAAGGCTTCAGAGCTCCCCTGTGTCGAGTGCAATTCAGCATCACATTTTCCTTTCATGCAGTTCTAGAAAAGGGACTTCAGTACAGTAAGCCTCTATTTTGTCATCGTACTAAAAGAGAACAAATTAAAAACAAATTGGTTGCTCCACTTCCAATTCATTGCAGCCTATGTGCAATTGAAGTAGGACAACAGAACACCATTTTTGGGAGGCGTTTTACCTGTATTTATTGTTGACTTGCTTTACAGCTAGGAATGAGAGGGACTGAGCATTGAGGACCTGTTGATGTAATGCAATGTGCTGCTCAGTCTGTCTCATACACCAAACCAAGTCAGGTTTCCAGGCCCCTACGGGCCACCCTGACACCAGCAGGCAATTTGAGAGCATCCAAGGAGCACTTTAGCAGCCTTGGGAGAGCTCAGGTTTTTCAGACAGATTTTTTAGCAGAGCCATGCTGCTGCTTGGTTCCTACAAGAAGTGTTGATGTTCTTTCTAAGGAAGTTCAGCACCTGGATGTTCCCATGGGTTTAGCACAATACTGCAGAGCAGCATTAATATCTAAAGTGAGAATGAATCAAATACATAAAGCATTTGATGTGAGGAATATGCAGGGTATACAGTGGTCAGGTACACAGCTGCCCAGTTTCACTGGAACTCTGAATTAAGGTACAACCACAGTACACGTGAGACTGCAGCTCACAGCTTGGCCAATTTACAGCAAATGCCTTCACCAAGGAGATGGTGCCTACCCTTGTCCCCTGTGCCTTTGCTGGATCATTTGTTTTTTTTGTTGATGTTATAGAGGAAGCAAAAGGCCTAGGTGGCCCAGGCCTTGGGTGGTTTGGTTCCAGGATGCAATCCCACACTGCCCATGAAGCAACCAAAAGTGCTTGGACCCATAGCCCTGCTCTCTGAGCTCCTGTCTAAGGGGAAGAAAAAAAAAATCTATTAAATTCAAGTGAAAGCTGAACTACTTCAATAAATCTGGTGCTGACTAATGAGCAATTTTGAAAATCCGTGCTATACAATCTTGGATTCCATATTTTTCTAAGTAGCAGCTGAAGATAGATATTGATATTGTTTTCACATGCCACAGTGGTGCACATTATCAGCAAAGTCTATTAGTCTTTGTTAATTCACGTATATTAATAACAATTTGTAAAGAAAAAACATTTGCTGCTGTAATCCCTTCAAAATGATTAAAGTAATGATTCTGTAAAATAAAATAATCTGCCTGCTGCTACCTTGTATGCTTCTGTGCTGCTTCTAGATGTATGTTCTCCTCAAGATATAATCAAAGTCCTTCAGTTTCAGTTCACCTGCCCTGTTACAGCTGCAAGCATGCACAGGTTATAACAGGCCTGTAAAGACACAAGTGCCAGAAGGCATTTGTGGAAAATGCTTTCCTAGCTACCCCTCTCCTTCAAAGCTAAGTGTGGGACTGAGGCCCTGCACACCAACACACAGGAGGTGTCCAGTGTAACCAAACTGTGTATGCTAAAGAAGAGAGGCAGAGCCATGCAAGGTGCCTATAAAGTGTCTCTAGTGTAAACACATATATGTAAATAATCTTCCTCTAGGTTTGTCTTCAGCTATGTGGTAACAACCGTGTATGCAAATCCTCGCCACTGATTTCCAGCTAATCCACATCTACAAAGAGAGCTGGCTGAGATGTGTCCAGCAGAGTGAAATAGCCAGTTCATGGGCCATGTTTGTTGTGTAGAGACAAGACATCTCTTAAATGGAAGTAATGTAAGAACAGTGGTATTTAATCAAGTGTGCAGCAAATCATTAGTGAAAATGACACTTAGCATATTTGCCCATGTTTTTTTCAAGATTGGATATCCCAGTTTAGAGCCACTCTACAGGACTAGGCACTTTCAAAAACCAAGAAGCCCAGTTTTGTCTCTCTGGCAAACTCAGTTCCTCCCTAGGAACTGAGTGCATTAAAAGACAGGATGCCAGACACAGAAGCCATCTTTCAGGAAACAACTAGTTCTTGTTGCTTCCTGGGACAGTGCTCCACTGCTTTTCTTTCCTGATCTTAATTAAGTAAGAATTGCCTAGGGAGAGATGTCCCATTACAGCTGTTGGAAATTTTAGTCAGAGTTGTTTGTTTTTGCATTATTTTACAAGGTAAGCAACAGCGTAACCATCTGTCTGCTCTTTAAATAAAATGAAAGGGAAGAAAATCCACTTCTCCACTCCTCTTTTTCAGTGCAGAGGAAAAAGAACAGGCAGCTGGACACTGAAGACACTAAGGTTATAGAAAATGCTTTTTCTTACATTTTGCTGAGGTCATTTACAGTCTGATGGTGAGGGTGGCTGAAAATCTGGCATTGCAGGCTTCATCTTGTGCCTCTCCTGTCACTCCTCTTCACAGACCCACTCACCTCTTTTTTCTCCATCATATCGTTTGTGTCTCCTCTGTTCTGCAGGAGTAAGTTTGCTGATCCCAGCGGGAGCCGTTCCACAAGGGAGAGTCTATGAAATGTATCTGACAGTTCACAGGAAGGAGAACATGAGGTAAAACTGCCTTTATTTTCTTGTGCATTAATAGAGGGGGAAAACATAGTAACTGAAGACCTGTGGTAATCATACATATGCAAAGCCTACTGCATTTAAGCTGTTTGCTGACTTGGAGGTAAACACAAGCAAAGCCGAGGATAAACTCTGCCACAAAACCAGCTCAGACACTTGCTTTCCTAATCAAGTGTTGCACTCTGCAGCAAGTCCTAAGACCAGGAGCATGCTGAATTGTAGAGGAGCAAGGAAAATATGCCAGCATGAGTTTGTGCAGCAGAGAAGGTGTGAAGTAACCTCTTGATAAAGACCTGTGCTGCAAAGGAGAAGGGAGCAGAGGAGAAAGGTAGATAAATAAGCTCAGTGGAGAGACAGGTGCCTGAGCACCTGACTTGGAAAATCTCCTCTCCTGTTAGAGTGAAGGTGAATTTTTATTTTACCCTTCATGGGCTTGGCTAGTCCATGCAGAGGGTGGAGCCAAAGCTTTTCTGTCCTCCACCTTCTTGCTGCTTAGCCCCACACACCGCATGCCAAGGGCACCCAGAGCTGGTGCTGGTATGACCACTGTTGTTGCCTGAATGTGTGGCCAATTCATATTTTAGATCTTAATGTCTACTGGCATATGATCTGGCAGTCTTGAAATTTAAAAAAAATTGTTGACAAAAAGGCCAAGATACCATTTGGAGACAGTTAGAAAACCCTAATGTAGAGAAAGGTGAGATCTTAGGCTGCAGAATGACTCATGCACGAAGGCAGAATGGCAAATGTGAAGCTGAGGCAGTCATTACACGCTACTTTGCCTCTTTCTCCTCATCATAGCTAGATATGTTTTTTGGCTCAGCCTCTTAATAGCTTTTATTATGTGCTAAGCCACAGCTGTTTATACACTGTGTGTTATTGAACACTATTCTTTAGCTTGGTAGTCTTTCACCCAAGCTAAAATAATCTGCTTAAAGAAAAATTAAGTAATCCTTCCACCCACCCTTTTGCATACATTATTCATCAGCCGCTCTTTGAAAATAGCTAATTGCAGCTACAGAAAAAATGTCTCTGTTCATAGCTAGTATTGATTATATTCCTATTACTTTTGGCTGTGAAAGAGGTTTACAAACAGTATTGAACAAAGACTTTCCTGAGGAAGGAAAAAAAAATCAGATGGCATCCCCTGTTATTCAGCTTGCTTCTAAATCTCCCTTTCCAAAATACTTAATTCTTTAAGAAATTATTTAATTCCTAGGAGGTGCTGTATATGCAGTTATTTTTTTTCCAGTCAGTTATGGAGGGAATCCCTGTTACTTTATTAATGCAGCTGTAGACAACTAATGTCACATACTTGTCTAATTTATTTTCTTCAAGGATCATAAAGCTGCCTCTGCATGCTTTGTGAAAGCTGTAACTCAGCAAGTCACACAGAGGATAGAAGGATAGGTTAACCTGTGTTGGGAAAAGCATGGCTGGAGACGTGCTGCCTGCCAACCTGATCAACTATGCCAAAGGACACCTGCAGAAGTAAACAGAATGGTGTCAATCCTCACTTGCAATAAGGATTTTAGAAGTGGTTTCCCTCCCTGGGAGAGGAGAGCAGAGCAGTCTGCCTTGGGGCAGCAGGGCTCATTTTATTATGGTGGCAGTCACTTTCTGGATGCACAGAGTCCAGCTGCTTATTTGATTTGTGGCAGTTTTTCAGAAAGCACTCCAGGCTCGTCATGCTCTTGGAAAGCAGCTTCTTCAGGGCCATTTAAGATGGAGCTCATTGGGTGCTGTCTAGATCACTCAGAACTGAATAATCTGCTCCCTTTCCCCAGGTGCCAAGGAGCAGAAGGGGGTGGGTGGTGCCCAGCTGTAATGTTCTCCTGCTGCAGGACTGGTTACCAGGCACTTCAGTACAGGGCTACAGCTTGGTCAAAGCTTCTTTTTCTGAGTGCATGGGCCACAGATGTTGCTTCATATAATTGGAGTCATATGGGTACCACAAGTTGGGTGTGTGGTGTATTTATTTTTAAATCAGCTACTGCATTCTTGCAGCACTATAACAGAGAGTGATAGTCCCCAGTAAGGACTAGCTGCAGACATTTGCTTTTGTGGCCAAGCAGTAACTGCAATGTGTTCAACAAACCCTGTGAGACACTGTATTTATTTTCATGAGCACTGTGCAAATGTGTATGGGTTAAAAAGTCCTCTTATGTGTTGATGTTTTTTGGAAGGGGACACACAGGAAATTATAAAATACATGTTGTTATCAGAAATGAAGGCAGAGTCTTGTCCTTGATATTACTGCTAGCTCTGAGGTGAGAATGTGATCTCCACAGTGCTGCTCTGGCAGAACCAGACCAGCACCAGAGAGGGTCCCCACCATAGCTGACATATCTCTAGCAACTTAAGATCTAGCTCACACTTTCTTTATAGAACTATGAAAATACTTCTGAATAGTCAAGTTGAAACAGAAAATGTTATCTCCCAGACACTTGCAAATTCCCCTTTTCTTTTCCTTTCTTTCTTTTCATAATAGGTTTCCGCAGTTAGTCTCTGAAAGCTGTAGTACAGAAATTTGAGAGACTTCACAACTCAGTAGTATCACTCTTTGTGCTGCTTTGCAGATTGGTTAGGAGAGCTTCCTGAGACAGTCTGTTTATTCCATTTCATATCCATCAAAGCATGTGAGAGCAGGAAGGTCATCCTAAAAGCATTATCCTTTGGCAGTGAATTGGGGTTCTGATAGCTTGCAGTAAACACCATTGGAAGCAGTTGTTTCCTCCAAGTGTCAGCATACTCGTGGAGTGTGGTTTCTCTTCTATAGGACTGATGATCCAGGAGAGTGTTATCCCTGCTCCTGTCCTGCAAGCTCACCCTCATTCTTCCTGTCATTTGGGGCAGGATGGATGGCAGGCAGCTCCCAGGCTCCGATCCCTGGCTGGTGTGTTGAGAAGATCTCATGAAAAGATCCATGTCCTTTATGAAGCAACTACAGTGCAGAAAATTACATATGGGTGTATGTTTGTACACATACATGTACACATGCAAATACGTATATACCTATATATATGTATATATATACACATATATATATATTACATTTATACTTGTAACTGAAAAAATTACAACCCTATGAGAATATTTCACAGCTATGAGACAGGTTTCTGTCTCAAAGCTTTTTTTTTTTCAGTGGTGAGCAGATGCTTCCTCCCTTAGTGTGGGGAAGCATCACCAACTTTGGGATTTGCAAGGAGTCCCTTCTTAAGTAGTGGTTTCATCTGTAAAATCAGCACATTAGGTTGGCCAGTATCTGACAAGAGCCTGTTCCCATGAGCATCTGTGAGAGCCTGGGTTTTACAGATTAATTAATTTATTTAATAAATCTGTAATTTAATCCTAAGGATTAAATAGCATGAGTATAAACTTCCAGCCTCCAGGATTTGCTTGACAGCCTGAGGTTAAAAAACAAATCTTGCTGTGAGCTAAATTAGCAGAGCTGTGTTTCCTTCAGAAACATCTGGCAGTGGTCAGTGCTAGATGGGGTCTGGGTCTTGATGGACCACTGGTTTTATCTTGTGTGGCAGTTCCTGTGTTCCTGGGTGAACCCCTGCTGAGCTCACACAGCTTTAGGTGGAGCTACTCTTGCATGCTCTAATCAGAGGCAGAAACTGCACAAAACAGCTACAGCTCTGTGAAGGACACTCCTGTATAATCCATCACACAGGAGGTGTTCCAAATGAGAGTGGAGGTCGCTGTGCCCACAAAATTTGACAACCCTGAAGAACAGAGCGAGCAACACTCCTGAAGGTCTTGATGGAAGACACACAGAAATGTGCAAATTTCAAATTAGCTACCTTAAAAGAGAAAAGGGTCGGGTGAGCTTTGCCAGGATTTGTATCAAAGGCTTGATAATGTATGCACCGAGTTTAATATAAAGTCAAGCATCTGATTAATTATTGTGATCCAAGGAGCAATGTTGCTTTTTCACCAGTAAATCTTGAGCTTAGTGATGTGAAATTAAAAAAAAATGAAGTCTTACACATTTCTTTTCTCCACCTTCCTTATCTCAGTTGCATAAACAAAATTGCTTTGCAACTCCAGAAGACAATTTCTTGAAGTGCCAGTCACTATAATTGAAAAATTCAACATGAAAAAGACCAGAGCATGAGCAAAAGAGGAGGGCAAACTTCTCAGAGTGTTTTTCTTCTGAAGGTAGACTGTCAGAAGAACCAGGGTCTGTCGAGAATATTAAGTTTGAAGTTTAAGAAAGAACACATATTAAAAAATAAAGCCTCAGCAATGAAAGGAGAAATAAAATATTTTCCCTCTAACTTTTGCCTAAGCTGTGTAGAAGGGCTGCAACCTGTTGCTATGCAATAGCCATTTCTCTCTCCCTGCTCCGTCCTGTGCTTCCTGAGCTGCTGTGATTGTCTGGAGCACAGTGGCAGGGAGCACAATGTAGTCCCACTGAGGAGCAGAGATTTATCTGGTTGTGCTCACATCTGCTGTCTGACAGCTATCTTAATGAATATGGTCTGGCTTATTACAGGGAGACGGTTTCGAATGAGTAATCCCATTAAAAACCCAAATTTGATTGTGAAGGGACCAGATATGGTGAATAAAAGTTTGTTTGCTTTTAAATATAAGTTGACTGTTCTTGATAATCTCTGAGGGATGGAAAAATATCTAAAAATATCTGAAGACCTTTCAGTTGCTGTTAGTGCCTTTTAATAGAAGCACTAAGCAGTGAGTTGAATTTTAGTCTCAGATCTTTGTAAAACAAAAACATCTATTTGTTTTTGGAGTTATACAGCTGAGTGGCCAGTCTCCTCTAATAAGTTGTCCTGAGACTGCAGCAAGCCTAAAGTGAAGCCCGTGTTGATGGGGGGTTTTGTAGGGGGTTGGGTTTGTTTGTTGGTTTGGTTTGTTTTTTTGTTTTTTTTTTTGATAACAGCCTAAAAGATCACCCACAGTTTTGATCATTTCTGCTCATAACTTTAACTCCCTTGCTCTATAAACTCCCCTGTGTCTCTGTTTGTGCTGGGTCTCCCACAATCTATAACACATAAATCTCAATGCTGGTCACAACACATGCTCCTCTAGGCTGGGATCCTGGCTTTGCTGGTGCTGCATCACCTGTTTCAGGAGAAGGAATAAAATTGCCTGTAATGACTGACTACACAATAACTTGTCTTCAGGGAAATTTTTTGTTTACTAATTCCATGAATTACTGTTGGTTTATGCTTTGAAGAAGAACGATTAATATCCCTTGTATAATGTATCTTGTCTACTGCATCTGTTTCTGTTCTCATTAGCTGTAGTAAGGCATAATCCTTTTGTTTTAAAATGGAAATTGAAAACAGTGAGAAGCGAGAAAAGATTTGTTGGGAGATTTTTGTTCCTTTTCCCTGTCACTTGTCATAAGGCCCCTCTCTTCAGTCTGTGCCACTGTGTTGTTTAGCCTCATTCCTCTGGGTTTTAGGTGTTTATTTCTGAGATCTTGTGGTGGTCCCTAAATACACTGCTGCTACCTGCAGTCATGCTAGAGCTGGAGAGGAAAGGGAATATCACTGTGATATCACTGTGTGCTTTGATATGCCTTGTCCCATGCAACACCAGAAATCAGATTTGCTTCTTGTCACTGTGTCACGTTACATGCTGATGCCCGCTGTGCTGCAGCAAGCTCACCTGAAATGTTGTTTGCTTTAATTGCTTTATTTTTTACTAAGAAACTCTTTGGAATTTGTTTTGCTCCAGCCTGAGCTACTGTACAATTAATAAGATTTTATTTCCTACTCATATTTTTACCCTCTCTAGAATTTTGACATTGTCTTCTGGCTTTCACTGTTACTTACAGTGATTCCTTATTAATTGTTACCTATAAATGTAATGATTGTGTTTTCCATGTTGTGAGTAAAAATCCTGGCCTCACAGTAGTCAGAGAGAGGTTTAGCATAGACTAACAGATCTGGGATTTCACCTCAACAGTGAAAGGGACCCACTTCACACCACTGGAAAACTTCTCTGCAAATCATTATATCCCAGTTTTCAAAGGTTTATCTGCATGAGGTGGATGTTGGAGAGTCACTAGGACGAGCAGGTGTTCAGTAATTTTGTGGTGCCAATCTCTGACGTGTGCCAGGTTGGGAATTTGGGACTGTAAAGTCAAGCACCCCCACAATTGGCCCATTTTTCCACTCTTCACTAATCAGACTGTTCTCTATCATAAATTTATGGTCAAGACCATGCATATTTCATCCACTTGGCAATAAATCTTCTAAGTCTGGTGACAAAGATGCTGTTTATGAACATGGGGAAAAAATATTAAGCCTTGATATTTTTAACATGTCCTTTGTATGCTTGCATCCACATCCCATCTCAGTTCCTCACTCTGCAGTCTGCAACACACCCTGACTTGGTGTTCTGCATAATCATTTTGTGCTTGTTCTAATCGGCTATAAAATATTGCAGCACAGAATCATGCCCTTCATCAGAGTCCTAAAATCTGACAGTTAAAAAAATTTTGGCACAAAGCAGTGACTAAACTTAACTTTACTTGGAGACAACTTTAGACTGTATGATTTATCAGTACCATATTTTTTTAATGGCCTTTTGGGGTTTTTTTGACTGCAGGCATCAGTGCTTGTCGATTTTAACTCATTTTTCACCTAAAGGGTGCCATATTAATTTTTTTAAAGGCAACCATGAGATATTCACTCCTGCATTTTGACTGCTTGTTTTGTAATTCAATCCAAAAAAACTATGATAGCTCGTATTTTCTTTTCTTTTTCATGGATCAGTACTTTTAGATGAAGCTATGTTAACGAGATGATTAAGTCTTTAGCTGGTCATGTCTGCTTTCCATACAAATGTTATAATTTTGAGAGATCTTTCTCATAAGAAACTATGTTTCTTGAAATTTCTTTAATTAAACCATAAGAAAGTGTTCAAATATCCACCAATTCCCAAGACTGATGACCATTAAAAACCACTGACACACTCTGAGTGCTTTTTAAGCTTCTTGTTGCTTCTTATGAAAAAAATAACAATGTAAATGAGTCAGAAAAAGAAGGCATGTTTTAGTGAAAAACTGTCCAATGATTTATTCAGTCTGGCCTTGCAAAAAAGTGATACCTCATCTTCTTAAGCTGAATCAAATGATTCCCTACAGTATGCAAGAGGAGCTGGACTAGGTACTCCTCTTGTGTTTCATTTATTTTGTGTATTGTTTGTTAGGCTAAAATAGCTGGCACAATACATGATAGATGTCCAGATTGTTATACTTTGCATCTTTTTTGAAAGACATCTATATCACAGCTGTTTGTTTCCAGTCCATGGATTTTCAGAAAAAAATGTTATGTCATTTAGTAAACTCATCAGTTAATTTCCACAGATGCATATCATCTGGATTTACTGATTTGCATAGATTTAAATTTTTCAATGCCAGATCCTTTTTTTCCTTCAAATGTTACAAAAACCTCCACAACATTTGTGACAACCAGGGGTAATTTTCAAAATTGCCTTCATTCCATTTTGAAAAAGGATTTCTCAAAAGTTTGCCTTTCTTTCTGTGAGATTAATGGGATAGGCAGGAAGAATTAAGATGGACAAAATTAAATTAGTCCTATGCACATATATTTGCAATAGCCAGAATAGGTGTGATAAATTAGATATCAAAATAGCTTCTGTCCTGATTTGGCCTCCTTGAAAATGTTATCTAAGACTACCTGCTCTGGTCTGCTCTGCTCTGCATTGCTGTGTCCTGACCTTGAATATTGTGAGCAGATTTGGCTACCACAATATAAGAAAGACTCTTAGAGAGCACCTAAACTATTAGAGAGCATCCAAAGGAGGGCAGTGAAGATGGTGAGGGGTCTTGAAGGGAAGCCATGTGAGGATTGGCTGAGGTCACTGCATCTGTTCAGCCTGGAGAAGTGGAGGTTGAGGGGACACCTCACTGCAGTTACAACTTCTCATGAGGGGAAGAGGAGGGGCAGGCACTGATCTCTGCTCTGTGGTGCCCAGTGACAGGACCCAAGGGAATGGCCTGAAGTTGTGTCAGGGCAGGTTTAGGTTTGATATCACCAAAAGATTTTTCACCCAGAGGGTGTTTGGGCACTGGCACAGGCTCCTCAGAGAAGTGGTCACAGCACCAACCTGGCAGAATTCAAGAAGTGTTTGGACAATGCTCTCAAGCACAGGGTGTGACTCTTGGGGATAATCCTGTGCAGGGCTGGGAATTGGACTTTATGATCCTTGTGGATCCTTTTCAACTCAGGATATTCTAGGATTCTGTCATTACAGCTGCTTATTTTTTTCTCTTGGTGAAGACAAAGACTTGCAGAAAAAAACAGCAGTGTTGTCTTAACTAATTTCTCTCAGACTGATGCAGAGGTACTTGTATTTGTAAATGCAGCATGGGACTGAACTCTCAGCCAGAGCAGAGCATGTGTAGTCCCATGGGCAGATCAGGATTTTAAGTGCAGATCACATTGAACACTTTTAAAATCCCACTTGCTGGTTTCTGGATCATGAATTTGTCCTCTATTATTTGGGGAGGCAATTGATGAGGCACATTCAGCTGTATTTGTCATACACCAGATGTAGGGATAGTTAAAGTCATTCATGCTTCCTCTTGTTTTAAGCTCCTCAGCTGTTGGTCTGGGATGGTTTGCACTTGCACACATCTGCACACACACCAATGCACACACACTATCATTTTCAAACCAGAGTGTATGTTGTGTATCCTAAATATTCACATGATTTCCCATAATACCAATTCCCAGTGACTGGCAGCAAGCACACTGGATAATACCTGTGTTTTTAGCTGAACAGCTCGGGGTAATCACTAGAAATCTTGGGCTCTGCAAGTGTGTTTTCCCCTTGCACTATTCCTTACCATCCCTTCATCCTTTCTCCCTTACCAGAAGTGACACAGATACAGGCATATTTGCAATAGCCATTCTAGTAGATCTGAATGCCTTTTAAGTAAATGGAGTATCAGTGGTTTGGTGATGCCTCAGAACTCAAACTGCACATCTCAGATGTGCTGTGTACCACTTTCAGTCATGCTTACATGCTTATTTCCTATCTTTGTCAGTTTTCTCTGTCCTGACAGTAAGTAATTCTCACAAGTGGTGCCTACAAGAGCCACCATTCATTTTTGTGTGTCACTGAAGAGCTGCCAAATGCAGCAGTGACCACATTTTTGCAGTGGGTGAAATGAAGCCTCTGCATACCATCTGCAAGCATCCTTCAGAGTGGAGTGTAATCAGCAAATATGGCCTATAATTTGCTGACACTTAAACCTGCATTTTGACACATGACACATATTTGGCACAAAAACAACCAAAAGACGGAAATAAATATGGATTTGGGAAAAATGAAGGAAAAACAAAACCCTCCTATTTTGTTTGCACAATCCTGTTTATTTTGAGAGAAGGATTTTTTATTTTTACATACCCAAATGAACCTTTTTATCTTTTTCAACTCACTTAATGTATCCATCTTTCTGTCTCCTCACCAGGCCACCTGTAGAAGACAGCCAAACCCTGCTGACACCAGTGGTGAGCTGTGGCCCCCCAGGAGCCCTGCTGACCCGGCCTGTCATTTTAACCATGCACCACTGCGCAGAGCCAAACACAGAGGACTGGCAGATCCAGCTGAAGCACCAGGCTGCCCAGGGACCATGGGAGGTGAGGCTCCAGAGCTCCAGCCTCTGTGCTGGCTGCATGCAGGGCTTTCTGCTAGTCCTTTACTTGCCTTTCTTAACCTGGATGCCTGTATTTTGGGGTTTCCATGACTGCTACACATGACTGCTACAGGCAGGCAGGAGTGCCCTTCCCTACAAGATGTCTAAGCTGCTGTGTGCCCATGCAGGGATCTGTCTTGGGGCACTTTGGCACCTCTTGGTACTAGCAGGTTTCCATGGTGGGAGCCTGAGGTGGTTCCTTGCCAGTAATATAGCAGGGGAATGTCCCAAGGCAGTGTGGCAAAAGGATCTTCCCGCTATAACTGGAGCATAACGTGATGCTTTCAGCAGGACTGGGCCATCCTGACAGAGCCCTCCTCTCCAGCTCTGTGCTCCTAGGTCCCTGCTGCCACCAGTTTGGTCTCATAATTAATTTGGCAAGGGCACTTTCTCCTACTGGTAAGTTTATTAAGGTCAGGATGGCTTCTGAAGGCAGTTGGGCTGACAGCAGCAGAAGTGCCATGTCCAGCATTGTCTTCAGAAGCCTCTCATGTTTGGCCTCCTGCCTGTGGCACTGGCTCTTCCTCCTACTGGAGGGGAGTGTGCGGCAAACACAGCTCAGTCTCGCCAGCTAATCTGCACCCCACAGCCCAACTTGTGGCACCACACGTGTGTTCCTTTATTTGTGCCTGTGTGTTATTGGCACATCTTCATTTTCCCCTCCTCCTCCTCCTGCCCTAGGCAGAGGTTGCTCTGCCAGCCCTGCACACACCCTGGTGTGTGTGCAGCATCCGTGGGGCCCCTGGCCATCACCCAGCGATCTTCTTCCTCCTGACAGTTCTGGAGCAGCTCCCCCAAGCTGAGCCTCACACACACGTGTGCACACACATTCATGCACACCCTGCAGCATCACTCGGGGCAGCACCTCCTGCCACAGCCATGCCATAGAGCAGCACCTTGCCCCCCAAAAAGATTGTGCCACCGCTGCAAATGTGGCAGGTTTGCTTCTCCTGAGACTAAGGGAGCCAAGCTTAATGCCTAATGCCAGCTGAGCCCACTCTTCTCAGCTGCCAGGTGTGTACATTGTTCTGCAGAGCTACAGGCAGCAGGGATGAAGTGGACAAGTTGTGCTGAGCATCGTGTGGCACGTAGTGGCTTTGCAAGAAGTGGCTGTCACCCACTGCTGACCTTTTGCTTCTGCTCCCTCTCAAAGCCATTCAAAGCACCTTGTGTTGCGTGCAGGATATTACACACAGGGTTGAATGGAGAAATTAGCTGGGGAGCTGTTTTCCTGTACACCCAGGGTGGGGAGGTCATCTGCATTCAGGCAGTGTTTTTTTTTTCCTCATCCTGCAGTCTTGTCACAGAGGATTATTCTGAGGAAGCAGCAGGTGATATTTCATATAGATGTGGTATTTGGCTGTCGCAGAGGTTACTTCCCTTCCCTGAGTTTTTTATAACTCCTTATTGTCGTACTTAGGAGGTGAAGGGCAGTTATTTATTCAGCATGCCTGAGACTATTGATGCTGAATCATGGTCACCAAATGATTAGTTCTGCAATATCTCTTTCAGTAAAGTCTTGGTAATATTTTCATTATTTGCCTAACTCTGCCCAGGGCTTTAAAAGGGGGAGTTTTCGACCTCCAACATCATCACCAGCACCCCAGAGAAATCTGCTCCCTATGCCTACACAGGAGAAAAGCTGGAAGCAGGACATTTAGACCTTGATTAATCTAAGGGGAAAACAGCAAGGACTTTTTGCATCATCCAGGCTTGAAAGAGGGCATTGCTGCCTGAAAGGAGAGCAGCTCTGAGTCACATGCTGTAACTTGGCCTCTTTCTCTCTTAGGATGTGGTGGTGGTCGGAGAGGAAAACTTCACCACCCCGTGCTATATCCAGCTGGATCCAGAGGCCTGCCATATCCTGACAGAAACCCTCAGCACCTATGCCTTGGTGGGACAGTCAATCACCAAGGCAGCAGCCAAACGTCTCAAACTGGCCATCTTTGGACCGCTGTCCTGCTCTTCCTTGGAGTACAGCATCCGGGTCTACTGCCTCGATGACACGCAGGATGCTCTTAAGGTGGTTCTTCATCTCCTGCTTGCTCTCCCTCTCCCTCCCCAGTTGTCACAGGACTGCAGTCATAGCAGAGACTGGGCCCTCTGCTCCATATATTCATGCTCCCTGGGTTATTTTTCTGATTAGAAGAAGAGCTTGACAGCAAGCTGCTGTTTTACAGTTTAACCCTCACACGCTATAAATTGTCCTTTGCATAGGGATCTCACACTATTTTCCGCCCACCCGTCTTTTTTCCTTTGTTTACCTGTATCATATCCTGAATCCTAAGGTTTTTGCATTATTAAAAGGCCATAAGGTACACAGGGCTTCATTCGTTATTCATGTATTTTTAATGCTAAGTGCCAGCTCCCCAGAGATGGGGAAACATACAAATGCTTCTTTGTAAATAGTTGATAATGATAAAAGAAGCTTCTGGCCCGTTAATCACTGCCTGCTTTCATACTGCTTTATTACACCTCTTCGTGTGCAGCTTTTTGTGTTGGGAATTCACAACTGAAATAAAGCAAAGCTGCTGCTATCCCTAACTGGATAACCTTACTCACCCTGCATAATTCTGGCATTCACACTCACTACATGCAGATGAGCAGAGAGGTAACCATACTTGCTCTTTCTCTTTATAAATACCTGTATTTATACAGAAGGTATCTATAATAGATGCACTCATGAAATATGTAGCTCCAACTGCACAACTGGGTTTATTAAAAGGTGGGGTTTTTCCTTTAGTTATAGGTAGTGCTACTTCACTTCTTTGCAGCAAAGTGATTTCAAAGTCTAACTAAGCAGAGTCATCCTGCTGCTGAACATGCTTCTGTTTCCCCAGGTCTAGGTGGGAATTATTGGGATTTAAACCCAAATACACTGGCTAGGAGATGTTTGTGATTGTCAGAGCAGTGACTTCCATCACTGAGAGCAGCATGCTTGGTTGTCCTCCCTGATACTATCTGATATTGCCTTCTTAGGTTTTGCTGAGGGGGTGCTTTTGTAAGAAAGGCAACAGAGTATAAGGGTTGAAGCAGGCACATGGCAACTTCAGCACAGTTTTGTCCTCTGGGAGTTTGGTCTCTGTCACTGCATTGGTGTTACCAGCCTTTTAGAAGCAATTATTTTCCCTGGTCTGATTTCCCTTTTGTTTTTCCTATTAAAAAAAAAAGTGAAAAGTATCTTTCATAGCAATCAAGCTTCAAAGGTCCTGATGGTTTTATGCCTGTGCTGCATAATACAATTTTCCATGGGTTTGACAAAGCCTGAGGTAATAATAACTGAGTTGGAGGGGCCTTGGCCAGCCAGCTAATGCAGTCAGAGCTGAGGAATCTAATTAGGAATTACTCAGGAGCTGTTGGTCTGTTTCTAATAGACTGTAGGGAGAGTTGTGTGGTAAAGTTAATCCAATTCAGTGCGACAGCAGAAGGGATCAGGAAAGGCACACAGAGGAACCATCCTTCGAAGCTGCAGCCAAAATTTGGGAAGGCAACAGGTCAGTCTTTGGGATCCTGCTGCAATTAGACCCCAAAGCGAGACTGCAGATTAGAGGAAAGGTGAACAAAGTCAGGAGGCCACCATCCCACTCAGTACCTACTGCTTTTTTACATCCAGTTCATGCATTTGAAGTTTCTTTCTCTTTGGCATATCTACCCCAAGACTGAGGGAGCACCCATGGGGTTCAAGACCCAGCTAGCTGGTGGTTTGCAGGAGGACAAGCACAACTACTTGCTGGCCACAGACTCTTATGAATGCATGAATTGCACTTGTTTGGAAGTGTAAGGAAGGAGAAGATTGAGGAAAAAGAAGCCTAATGAACCAGCTGTAGATGAGTAAAATAGGTGTAGATAAATAGAAGGGCTGGCTATGGACCAGTGTGTCCATAGGCATGTACAAACTGGTACATACAATTGTGTATTAAACATCCCTGTGTGACAGTGCTGTGCAGACTCAATCTACAGTGTTGTGTAGACTCAATCTATGACTATTTAAATAGAAGAAAAAAAGGTTGGGGTATTTGGCACATGCTTTCACAGCAGCTGGTACTGCAGCAGCCCCTGCGGTGCTGGAGGACATCCTTGGCACTGCTGTATTGCCAAAGGGAAGGCATTCACAGGGCAGTTACCACTGGGTGTGGGGACAAGGCATGCAGACAGGGCTGGGCCAGCAGATCCTGAGGTTAGAAGTATTTCGGAGAGGAAAGAAAAGTTGTAAGCAGCAGGTGAAGCACCAGCTGCAATATCTTCATGTCTTGAGGCTGGCTGCTCTGGGCAAAGCACAGCAAGGGTAGGGAAGAGCAATATTCCCATATTGCATTGCCTGAGCTTTGGAAGAGCCTTTGCAGGGGATTGTGTGTATTTTTTAATAGACAATCAAATGCATTCTGTTATTATTTACAACTAAGAATGAGCGTGCCATATGCTGAATGTGTTTTAACAGCCACCAAAGGAAGACAAGTAGTTGCAGCATAAAGCTCAGTGCAGTGTTTATCCAGCAGACTTTTCCCTCTCATCATGCAGAGTAAGCACTCGCAGCTGAGCTGCCGGCACCCGCAGTTCAGTAGGGAAGTGTAATGATTTGCCATCAATAAGGGCTCAGTTACTGTGGGAGCAGCTTAGTGAGGTTCCTGGCGGCCATGGAGCAGCGTGGGCTCGGTGCTGATCACACATGCAACATCCTCTGCCCTACAGGCTCCTGAGCCACCTGGATGGGACGCTCACAAAAATGCTTTTTAATTGGCAAGGATGAGGGGAGTTGTGACCTTGAGCGCTGGCCTCTTTTTCTAAGGCTAATTTTTGCACTTTGAAGAGGATGCCCAAGGTTAAAAAAAAAAAGAAAGAAAAAGAAAAAAGTAATAATACGATAACTATAAAGTAATCCATCTACTTTGCTCTCTTTATTGATGTGTGCCTTTGAGATTGAGGTATGTGACCTGTGTGTGGCAGCGTGGCAGGGACTGAGCAGCCAGATACATGGAAACAGCTACCTCCCACACTGGGGGCATGTGAAGGACTTCAGGCTGTAGCAGACTGACATTCCCCAACCTGTCTTCTGCTGTGCAGTAGCTGTCTTAACAAAAACCACCCAAAAATGGGTGCAGTAGGCCTGTGATGATCTCTCTGTTATTTAATGCGTATTATTTTTCCTTTTATTGAAGAAAGGCACAGCTTGGACTGAACACCGTTGTTTGCTTGTGCCCCTTTAATGAGCAGGCCCGGGCTGCGGCTGTTCTGGTGTCGGGTGATGGAGTGATGCCTTACACAGCTCCCTCTGCTAGGAAATAACTCCTGCCTTGCAGGGTGGTGAGAGACAGTGGGCAGGGTAACCACAGCCACTTCAGCATGGGGCAAGAAATATGCAGCTCAGGTTTTGGCTCAGGAGGACACAGAGGTGCCAGCCAGCAGGATAAGCACTGCTCTATTAAAAGGCCCCATGGCAGGAACCAGCCAGCGTGTTTGAAGGGCTGTGCAAGTCATGACTCCAAATTAATTCTGAATTAATTAGCTAAATGGCATGAGAGAAGCATGGGCTGCTTGGCATCCTCCAGTTAGAGCATGTGGAAGGGCTACAGTGGCCCAGGGTGGCTCCCAGAAGTGGGATGCTGAAACTAGACACATAGATCTGGTGGGTGGGATGGCGCAGCATCACACTGCAGTTTTCCCCCACACTAGTGCAGCTCCCAGAGCTGGTGCAGCACAGCAGGAGCAGTCCTCGGCACCCCTGCCCTGCATGCCTGAGAGGTGACATCTGCAATTAGCTCACACAGTTCCACAAGTCATCTTCTGGACCTTCCAGGGAGGTAATTGGAACATAATGAAGATCTATAGTAATCAGATAATTACTATCGATTGCTCTTTAGACATCTTGATGAAGTAATTAGGTGGTACTGGAAAGAAGCTGGAACTGATTCATTGGCATAACCTTAATCTGAAAGGTTTCCTGATTTTGTTTCTTTTCCTCTAATGGCCAATAAAAGAACATTGTTTTAGCTTCAGGATCTGCCAGCTGCTTTTCTTATATGCTTACTACTTCCCTTAATGTGGTCAGGAGCAGCTTAGCTAAAATAGGGGCTCCTTTAATTGGCCTGGGGCAGAATCCCAGTTTTGTATGTCCCTGTATTCCTTGAGCATTTCTACTGTGTGTGATTGTCTTTGGCCACATGAGACTGGTTGGCTGGTTGACTCTTTTAATTAAATGTGACTGATTGGCTATGTTGGTTTCTAATGGGGCTCATGGAAGTGCCTTTATTCTTGCTTCTTCCATGTGGTCCACAATTAGGCTGTTTGTAGGCAGCATTCCACTGTGGTCTTACTAATTACAAGCTTATATTTAGCCTTATAAAATGACCAGACTCTTGGCTTGCTAGCTTTTAATCGCATGATCAATGTTTCAGTAGCCCTGAACCTGTGTATTTGTATGAACAAAATGCTCCATCACAGTGTCTTGGGCTGTTTCCATGCCATCCTGCTGGACAGTATCAGGGTAGGTATCTGTTATCTCCTGTGCAGCTCTGCCACGTCGCAGTTTGTCAGGAGACCATGAGCTGGCAGACCAGTGGTGCACAGGTCCCATATCAGCAGGACCTACACAAATAAGAGTTTCCAAAAACAAGATATTAAAGCTACCATTAGATGTCCAGTTGGATGAGCAACGGAGATTGATCTATTTCTGTACTCACACAGTGACTGTATGCAAAGTCTTTGCATTCCATTTAATAGTACAGAATTGAGCTTCTGCTTACAGGACATGTGAGAGAACACTGTGTCTCCCTGCTGGGCTGCTGCTGGATGAAGGAGGTGAGAGGGTTATAATCAGATCAACTAATGCAGTTCCAGTTCAGAGGGACACACGATTCTGGGCAATGCCTGAGTATTTTTTTAATCTGTATTACACAAGTTACAGCAGCACAACCTTAAGACAACCTTCAGAAGACCAGTGTGCTGTCTTGATGAAACCTGACCACTTTCTTCTTTTTATCCCAATACTGCAGGAGGTCCTCCAGCTTGAGCAGCAGATGGGTGGGCAGCTTTTGGAAGAGCCCAAAGCGTTGCATTTCAAGGGAAGCACCCACAACCTCCGTCTGTCCATTCATGACATTGCCCATTCTCTCTGGAAGAGCAAGCTGCTTGCTAAATACCAGGTGAGCATAACAAAACATTCACACTGGATGCTCAGAGTGAGGCTTAAAGAAATACTGTCACACACAGGTGTGTTTAAAAAACACCAGGAGTCAGGCTGTAGTTCCATGGACATTTTTTATCCTGGACCATTTGCAGTCACATTAGCACAGAGCCTGCAGTCTCTGGACACAGCATCCATGCCTTGGCCCCACATCCCTCCCTGACTATACTTTTTTGATTTCCTCCTGCAGGAAATTCCCTTTTACCACATCTGGAGTGGATGTCAGAGGAACCTGCACTGCACCTTCACACTGGAAAGGTTCAGTCTGAATACCCAGGAGCTGGTGTGCAAACTGTGTGTACGGCAGGTCGAAGGAGAAGGACAGATCTTCCAGCTTAACTGCTCTGTCTCAGAGGTAAATGACATTTGTGTACTTTTCTATCCAACTGCAGGAATATGGGATGGCTAAGAAGGTAAAACCTTTGCCGTTGCTACCTCTTCAGTGCTTCCCATTTTACTCCTGACTGCTGGTATGGGCATAAAGAATAGTTTAAGTCATTGCTTTGTCTCTCCTGTTGCATTTTTCCTTATTTTCTCTCATCTGGAAAGAAGCATCCTTCCTTCAAAGGTGAGAGGAGAGCAGCTTTGGTCTCTCTGCTAGTGCTGCCTTTCTGTGTCTGTCTGGAGGAGCTCTTTGCCTACCACTTCCTAAAACATCTCATGAAGCTCTTATGGTCCTGTTTCCTTGGCAGTCCTTGGGACCCATCATGTCTGATAGTTCCCTGGACAGAGAAAAAAGAGAATAGGAAAATGTCAGTTCTGTGTGTTCCACGAGCCACTCCCCTCTGATCCCACATTACTGCTGTGCAATAGGAAATATCAGATGGTCTGGTTGCAGTAAACTTTTCTCCTTGTATTTTGCTACCACTACAAATCCTTACTTTTGTCTTTAGCAATTTTTCTTTTGATGGCTGACATTTTCCAGAAGAAATACTATCATAAGTTTGCTAATGCTGTGTAACACCTGGAGAATTTTTGCTCCATGGGGCAGTCAAGCTTGGAGCTGAGATGGAGCAGAAAATTCAGGTGTGAAGTGTCATTGACTTCAGTGAATGTGCTGGTGGGTTTTATCCCTGGTACCCTTGGCAGCTATGAGGAGCAGACTCTCAGGCAGCAATCACTGCTGGCTGGCTTGGGGAAGGGCTGCAAGAGCAGAGATGAAAGTTACTTGTGCGGTAGGGCTCTGACAGTGAGCACCATTACCCATAACATCTGCTTGGTTAGTGGGTGTAAAGTTACAGATTCATCTGGGGACTACACAGCATTAAGGACAGATGGTAAAACAAGCATCATAAACAATTATTGTAATAAGTGCCACATTGAGGTAATCACTAATTTAACCTCACAGAGAAGAGAAAGAACTGAAAGTAACTTTAATGAAATGCAAGTATACACTATAATCATCTTCAGCTGGTTGTGTGTAATAGGGCCTGGTAATAGATTCAGAGGGAGCAGGATAATATTCTTGTCTTGTGCTGTGATCCTATCCATC
This sequence comes from Peucedramus taeniatus, assembly GCA_013400575.1. Classification (NCBI taxonomy): domain Eukaryota; kingdom Metazoa; phylum Chordata; class Aves; order Passeriformes; family Fringillidae; genus Peucedramus; species Peucedramus taeniatus. Next base: position 82,028 of record WBNO01030105.1, read on the forward strand.
AAGGATGAATAGAAGGAGTGAACAATACTACTGCGATCAAGGCTGCCTCCTGCAAAATTGCCCCTTGTTTGTTGACACCTTGTGATATTCCCAAACTCCAGCAAGGAACAGGAGGACCTTGGGCTACTAAGAGCTGGAATATAGGGTCAACTAGGGAAAAATCCTATAACCCAGAGATTTGATGAAAGGGTAATCACATGAAAGGGTAATAACTGCAACTTGGAAACCAATGTATGCCTCTAGAAGCGTGATAAAGACATCAGACCAGGCATCAGGAAATCACAGCTCTGGTTCCTTACATTTTCTTCTGAGGTTAGGCTAGCGGTATCCAGCTAGTGGTTAGGCATTGCAGGACTGTGCTGGCATCTTTCCTTATTGCTGCATCTGTTTCTCTGCCACTGTCACCCTGCGATAAAAATTTAGTAACACAGTTTCCTGCATCCTCCCTTGATGGGCTTTCTTTTTAGGCCCCTTCAAAGGATGTAAAACTTCTGCAGATTAAACTGTCTTATACTGGCTTTATACAGTGTCTACCACTGGGACTTCAAAAATACAAATGCAGTGAATGCCAAAATATGTGCATTTGCAAGTCAGGAAGAAAATTGTGATAAAGGTCTCCCATGATTAATTTTTGAAGCCCTGTTTTTATCTTGTGCCATTGATACTCACACAAAAGAGCCGCAGGAAAATGCTACAAATACCTGGGCCCCTTCTGCAGTAATCCTGAAGCCCCTGGGGCTGCAGGCCACCTAGAGAGCCAGGGAAGCACCTGTGTCCTTTGGCCCAGAATATAAAGAAAAGGTTATCTGTCTGCAATGTCACTGCCACCACCCTACTGTCACTGCTGGCCTCCCAGTGTGGGTGAGCCTGCAGGCAGCACCAGCCTCAGGCACGTCATTTTTCTGGCTCCTGGGCAGTACCTGCTGCCAGGTTGTTGTGTATTGGGGTTGGGACAGGCAGTCTGTGATCCAGGGCCTTGGCACCCAAGTGCAGATGCCACACTCAACATGTTAATTGAGGACGTTACACGGTTGCATAAACCTTCCTTGGTTAGAAATGTCACTGATTGCCTAAAATTCCATGTCTTTAACAACAACAACAACAACAACAAACAAAAAAAAACCGCCACCACCATCAAAAATATTTCATATTTATACAGTGGAAGAGAATTAATTGGTGTAGATAAAAGAGGAGCCAAAAGGTTTAATCCTGTGCATTGCTCATGGACATTGGCTCTTCCCTTTCCATCTCTGAATATATTTTGGGGGGATAAACCAGACCAGAACTGTGAGCATGTCCAGCAAAATCCTTGGGGGGGTTTGTGATTGCAGCTTTAGCCAAGAGCTGCCTGGCTTTAAGACTATTTCAGGTATTAAAGCTTCTTCCCAACAGCCAGTTTGACACAAAGCAACAAGACCGTTCACAGAGGAGAAGACAAATTGATATTTAATGACAAGTCTTTAGTATGAGTGTTTCTGGCTGCCTGGGGCTGTGATCTGGCAGAGGGGGAGGAGAAGCAGCTCCCCCATTTCTACTAGAAAAGAATACCAAATTGTGAAATAGACTGAGCAGCATTAGGGCAGAACCAGCTCTGTTTGCTGCTTTTTCCATCATGGTCCCTGCAGGACCTCGCTTTTCCTAAACAAACCCAACCATCCAAATTTACCAGCTATCATTGTCCCACCAGCTACCAAGCCTGTGGGCACTAAATCCATCCAGGCCAAGGAGAAGACAAAATCCTTGCCCAGAGGAGCCTACTGCTGTTATTCCAGTGGTGTTAGCAGTGGTGTCATGGGGACCCCTCCAGCTGGGAGGACCACATCAAAGAGAATCAACACCACACCTTCAGGGGACAAGCTGGCTTTGGGGATGACTTTTCCCTTGAAACACTTGCTGCCACACTGCCTTGGAGCACAACATGTGTCTTGGGGAGAGGGGGCGATGCCTGCCCCTCACCTACCCCATCCCTTGCTCTGAGTACATGCCCTCCATCCATTTCCAGAGTCAAAGCCACATGAAGATGAGGGCTCAGCTTGTACCTAGGGTGGTATTGTCTCTCTGTCTGTGGTCTGCACAGCATCAGAGGCTTCAGAGAGCTTGGGTACTGCCAGAGGGATGTCAGCAGTGTGAACCTGCTGCTGCCTCAGTGGGACACTGGGGGCTTGGGAAGATGCTGGGAAGGAGTCTTGTCAGCCATGCTGGGAAAGCCCAGTTCTGCTCTAGTAGTAGCAACTTGCTCTGAAATGTGTCTAAGTGACTGATCCTTCATTATTTCCAGTAGGTGATTAATTAAGCTGGCCAATTTGTCCAGCTATAGTAATATTCACCCTCAAAAAAAGGGGAGGAAAAAATTTTGTCTGCCCAACGCTGATTATAAATATTTCTGTTTTCCAGTGGACTAACATGTTTATGTTTGTGTTAACTAGATTAGCAGAGGGCTGCAAGTAAAAGCCCTGAGTCTCAGAGGATGTAGTTCTACAATTATCTCTTCACTCGGGAACAAAACTGATGGGTTATTCAGGCTTTTTTTCTGTCTTTCCAATCTCAGGAGCCGACTGGCATTGATTATCCTCCCATGGACTCAGCGGGCACCATCACCACCATCGTGGGGCCCAGCGCTTTCAGCATCCCCCACCCGATCAGGCAGAAGCTGTGCAGCAGCCTGGACGCTCCCCAGACCAGAGGCCACGACTGGCGCATGCTGGCCCACAAGCTGAAACTGGACAGGTGAGCAGGGTTGCCCATACATGGTCAGGCAGGGAAGCTCCTAGGGAGGGGAGTATGTGCAAAAACATCCTGGTGAAAGTCCCACTGAAAGCACATGGACACACTGGTCAGGCTGACTGCACAGGGGATGAGCACCTCGACCCAAAAGGGGTGGGATGTAATCATATGAATTCAGGTACCTTCCATGCAGCTCAAAAACAACGAGTTTCCTTTTGGCTCATTGCAGGTACTTAAATTATTTTGCTACGAAATCAAGTCCCACCGGGGTGATCCTGGATCTCTGGGAAGCCCAGAATTTCCCTGATGGCAACCTGAGCATGCTGGCAGCAGTTCTTGAAGAAATGGGAAGACATGAAACGGTTGTTTCTTTGGCAGCAGAAGGAAATTACTAATGCAGCCTTGGCATGACCAGGAAGGACAGACGCAGGGAGTGGTAATGCCCTGTTATTGCAAACGAGAATTGAAATGAAAACCCAGACCAATGAGTTACACAAGAGACGTTTCAGAGAAGAAAGCAAGCAAACAAACAAAAAAACCAGCCCTGACCTTCACACGTGCTCTCCTTGTACATTATCACAGGATCAGAAAGACATCATGCAAAGTTGTACCTTGAAATATAAATCAACCTAATGTTCCTCTCGGCTTGGCTGTACACTGCTTGGTACAGGTTTTTACAGTTTCCTAGGAAACGCTTTTTATTGCTATCCAGATATATGGATAAACTTTCTTAACAATCCCAGTTTCTATGGATGTTGTTTACATCAAATTCTGGACAGGGGTAAGGAAACTGTCCATGGCTCTTTATATTTTTTGTTTAAAGCCATTGTAGACAAGGCTATGGACAGTTGGTTGTGGCTGTTTCAGCTTATTGGTTTCTGGTGAATTCAGATTTTGGCTACAATTCTGCACATTGGTTGTCTCGCAATGATCCTCCTGTCATTGTTCTGTTTCCTAGACCTACTTGTAGAAAAAAAAAAAAAAAACAAACCAAGAAAATCAGGGTGTGCATCTGGAAAGCAGGTACTCTGGCTGATAAGCAGGAACACACAAAATGTTCCCTTTCTTCCCCAAGACGGTCCCGCTGAGCCTGTGTGGAGAATAACTCTAAGACAGTGGGGAATGAAGGATCTGAGTTAATTTTCAATTCACACCCTTTCCACCCCTTTCCTATATGAGGGGTCAGATATGCAATTCAGAGTGGTTGGAGGGGAGGGGAGAAACCCAGAAAAAATAAAAAAGAGAAGTTGCTATGATTGTTATTTACTGTTTAGTATCTAGTGCGAGGACTATAACTACTATTATTATTATTACCATTATGACTTTATTTCTAATATTGTCAGCAGCAGAATGAATAATTTCTGGTTTTATGGAACCTGTTGTCCCCTCCCTGAAGGTCTTTTAAGACATGTCCCTCTCTATGCTGTCTGTCCTTCCATTTGTCATCATACTCCTCCTCCAAAGTCCTCTGCCAGCCCACAGAGGCTGCTCACCTCATGTTAGCATTGCTGTGCTCCATGCACTGTGCCAAGGCAGCATGAACTGGTGACACTCTGTTGATCTTCACCCACCAAGTGTCTGACCCTGGCATGTTTTGCACCACCCTGGTGCCTCCAGGCTGCTCTAAGAAGCAGTCCTGTCCTGAGCTGGCTGTGAACCAGAGATGGTGCACGCATGTGAGGCTCTGACATCCTCCACCTGATTTATGCATCCAAGGTGGGCCTCCATAATTTTTGCTTTGTTTTGTAGCATTCTAAGAGACAGCAGTTCCCCACTGAGCTGCAGGTCTCACTGAAACCCACCACCTCCAGTAATGCTTGCTGTGCCAGGGCTGCTGACAGTCAACCCTCTGTTGGGTCACTTCTGTATGAGATGCACTTGGTGGCTCTTCATGGACATTCCCAGGCATTGCTGCAGCCAGGGAAGCCTGTGTTCTGTGGGCCAGGGCAGGGCAGTGGAGTGGTGAAGTTGAAATCCCGTGTGCTTCAGTTTGCTGCCTTTGCTGCCCCTGCCACCACTGCTGCCTGGGTAGGGCAGCGCAGTCCTTGAAGGCTGGCTAGGGAACACTTGTCCCTCTACAGCCCCCACAAAACGGGTGAGGTGGGAACTTTGCAAAATGAGCAAACCAAAAATGGTTGTCACTGCAAATGTATTTTTTTCTGCTCAATGAAAATTCTGGCTTTGGTACATGACAGCACATAGGATTGCAGTAGTTTTACTACCTGACCGAGCTGTCATTTATGCCTGGCACTGAAAGGCTCTTCTGCCCCAGCCCGTCCACTCCAGGTTTCCCTGGTTATTGCTGTTGTGCACACATGCATGCCCCTGCCCACATATGCATTACCATTCCATTTGCTTCCCAAGACTGAAGTTAGCTTGTTCTCTTTTGTGGTTTTAGTTTTGCTTTCCCCAAGGCTTTCCAGATTACACCTTTGAAGGTAACTGAAAATGTCATTGGTCAAAATGAAAAGAAAATTTAATCTGACCTCTTTTTCCCTTTGACATTTCCATAGGCTTGTCATTTTTTGCTTATAATTCCCTGACCAGTGAGTTAGGTTTTGATTGACCACCAGGCAGCCAGCACAAAAAGTTCCCTTCTTTTTAAGAGGTAACCAGGCAGACAGTTTGCAAAACAGCATTTCAGTCAAAACTGGAGATCAGAGAACATGCATTGTAACTTTCAACATCTGTGTGCATTTTGCTCGTGTAAGTCCCACCTTCTCTTAATGTGGAGATGCCATGGGCATCCTCTCAATGAACAATTATCTTCTTTTTCACCTTGGGCATCTGGTGCAGCCCGCTGCAATGCTAATGGAAATTTTGCTTTCAGCTTCTGGAGGGTTAGACTGGGGCTTTCAGTTCTGCCCTTTCTCCACACCTTTTACTTAGCTTAGAGGGCTAAAATGGCTCTTAAAGGTAGGTCTCAGCTTTTCTTCTTCCCATGTCATCTTTAGGTGTAATCATTGTGTTTAGTTTGTGCTTCTTCACCTTTCCCATGTGTCCTTCCTTGATTACTCTTCCAAGGCAGGTGCAGGAGCTGAGCTGAGCTGTCCTTCAACCCTTTGGCCTTTTCAGCTCAGTCTGTGTTGGTTGATCCCCAGGCTCACTGTTGCTCCCCAGCTCTCAGTTTTTTCTAGTTGGGCAGCATGTGCACCCTTTTCACCAGGATCAGGGCCACAAAGTCTCTCCTATTTATCTGTACTGCTGTTGAATTGATGTTCCTTTGGCCAGCCCTCTGACCTGCATTCTGATGCCTTCTGCAAGAGAAACAATTTGCAGATGAACAACTTTCTCACAGTGTTTTGGGGCATCTTCCTTTCACAATATCACAGTAAAGAGGATTTATTGCAAGGAAAAATGCACACTCTGATTAAGAGGAGCATCCGTAGAGGTGGCTGGAGGTCCAGACTGTAACCCTTCATTGCTGAACATGGCTTGGGCAGCAGCATGACTGTCACTGGGTGGTGAAGCTGCTGTTCTTCCACCCCAACTGCTCAGAAACCACCCTCAATCCCCTGCTGCAATCATGGGCTGGATGGTTTCCCTAGCACCAGCTCCATAGGCCTTTGCAGGCTCCCAGCACAGCCCCTTGGGCTGTCTCAGCCCTGTCAGGGCAGGGAGAAGCAGGGGAAGGTTCCTCCACAGAGCCACAGCTCATCCCAGCAGCTCTGCACCAATTCTTTGCCACCGCTGCCAGCAGCAGCTCCCACCTCACCTCACACTTCCCTGCATTAATTTTGCTGGTTTTTCCTTTTTTTCTGGGGGAGTGGCAGTGGCAGAGAGAGGGCTCTGGCTGGTGGCATTCCCAACAGCATCCCCATCCTGCTGCCCCAAGGAGAGCGGGCAGGAAGCAAGGGCAGCAGATGGGTTCAGGATATTATTTTGGTAGGAGAAAATGCAGCAGCAGTGGCTCTGCCTGGATTGCATGGACACAGTGCCATCTCGTGGGGCTGAGCCCCAGCTCCACCATGTCGCTGCCGCCGCAGCAACAGCGCAAGGGAAAAAGCTTCCTGTGGGGTGCCTCTGACAAAGGCAGAGCTGACTTATAAGAGTTGTTGTAAGATTTTATGTCAGGTGAGCACATTTGCTTTAAGAGAAAAAAACAAATTAAAAAAGGCTGCAGGCTTCTTATCTTCCAGTTATTACTATTTTTAACATGCTCTTCCTTTTAGTTGTTCACCTTTGGCTCTGTACTGCAGCAGTTTTGCTGCTCTTCACACCATCTCCTCATTACATGTTGATTGCTAGTGCTATAAATAGTATATATATTATATAAATATATATAAAATATCTACTGACTTCAAGGAAAACCTTTAATTTCCGAGTAAGAAGCATTTATCGGAGGAAGTCCTTTTCACCTTATTTTTTTTCTTCAGTTCTTCTTGTGTTGTGTTCTTGTAAAGGTGACTGTCAGTGTATAGGGTAAGTTTGGGGTTTAGTTGGGTTTTTTTTTTTAGAAATTTATGATCACAACTGTTCCACTGTGTCTTGCTAAACAGTGCAAGACCTAGGTGCTGTTTCAGTGGATCTTGAAAATTTTGCAGCAGTGAAGGTGTCTCCAGTCAAGATTTGCTTCATTGTGAGACCAAGACTTTTTTCTGTCTTGCTGGCAGAAATGCAGACACTCATGAGACATGTTGGAGTCTGCCATACTCACAGAGCCAAACATGTCCATTCCTTGGGTTTCCTGCTATTTCAGTTGCTTACATATAGAATAAATGTATTTACATGCTGTAAGCCTGTCATTGTGGACAGTGTCCTAATGTCTTGTATTGCTACCTACAATAGTTTATTTTTGGTTCTCCTTTTCTTCTTGTTTTGGGGGCAGGGGGTGTGGCGAAGGGAGGGGTGGGAGAGCCCTTAGACCCTTGTATGCTCTACCAAGTAGTTACCACAGCTCTGAGGTTTATTTTAAACACAATAATTTTGTTGAGGTTGGCTTGGGTTTTTTTTAATCTTGTTTCCAGGGCACTCTGTGAACAATCTTACTGAGTGTTCAGAAGTCTTTTCAGGTATTACTTTGGCCATGAAGTAACTCACTGTTTGCAGGCTGGCTTGGTCAGTATCAGGTGGTGCAAAGACACGAGGGGTTTGTGAATGGAAACCAAACCTTTGGCCCTTCTCCCACAAGGACTCCAATGAGTTACTGACTTTGGGGTCACCACTGCAATCCATTCCTAACTTGTGTGTGAAACCTTGAGTCCATAAATGAGCTCACTTCAGATTTTTAAATGCTGAAGCACAGACATCCTTTGAAATGGGACAGAAAGGCAAAGTAAGTTTGTGTGTACATACAAAGAAGAGAAAACAAAGGTTTATACCTGCTGGAGGCTTTTAGCTCTCTTGTTAGGTATGTGCATCCTCTTATTTTACCAACTTTAGCATGGGAAGGTAAAGGTCAAAATTCAGTGCTGTATCATCACTGCAAGGTCAAATAGGCAATATGTCAAAAGCCAACAGAGTAAAAACTGGCAAATAACTGGAAGTGGACTTGAACTAAAGCCACAGAAATGAAGCCTCAAGTTTGGTAGGTCAGGCTCCTTGCTTGACTAGGAGCATTTAGTTTATTTACTTATTTGTCCTTTAAACTTGATCCCTGCTCTCTGAAATCTGAAAATCCCTTATCTGAAAGTCCTTTGTTAAACTGTATAAAAAAAAGCAACGATAATCCAGAGTTCCCACAAACCTCTATCCCAAATAGGTATTTCACGTTTTCTGTGGTGCTGGTTAAATGTATTTATTAGTGGTTCAGTCTCCTCAACTGCTGACAAAGAGATTAATTGCTACGTGTGCTGCATCCTGGGCCTGCCCTCTGCTCCCAAAGCATCCCATGTCATGGCAGGCGAGTAGCTTTGGGATGCCTGTGAGGAAGTGGGATGTCATCAGGAGGGCCCTCCCACAGCAGTGATGGGACAAGAGCCCTGAGATGAGAAAAGCTTGCACAGGCTCCAGAGCTTCTTTGGCTGCTGCCAGCTGGCTCTGGTTACTGCTTGCCAGTAAATTTGGGAGCTAGCACAATACAAATTAAAAGCAAAATCGGTCTGGAAAGTAAACAAAATTAGGAAGGAGAGGCAAAACACTCTTCTCCCTGAAGATTTTTCAAGGTACCTTGCAAAAACACCCGAGCCGAGAGCCAATAACCCAGGGTGTGTGACACAGCTGAGACAGAGAAGTTGTGGCATCACTGTTTTCACACATCTGTGTGGTAGACTCTTTTTGCTAACACATGTTCTGTTATTGCTGAAGAGAAAAAAAAAGAAAAAAGAATAAAAGAGGGTATCTTCAATACCTTTCCAAAGTAAAAAAATGAAAGAAGAAGAAAATAGAGGGTACCTTAAGTATCCTTCCAAAGTAAAGGAGGGCCCGTAGGAAAAGAAACATCTGTGTGACCCAGGTGTATCACATTTCTCCCTTCTCTTCCCATGTCACAGCTCTGCCGGGGCTCGTGGGATTTGTTTCCTTTGCTATTCAGATCTGGAGAACTCTTTCGGTTTTGTTTCCCTATTGCTGTATCTTCTATGCAATTCCTTTTCTAAAGACTGACTTACTACAGGAGAAGTGCTAGCCATTGCATTATTTGTATTGCTGTACAGTGGAGGTGTGGTTTACTAGTTCTGAGTGTGCCTCTTACCCCCCTCCCTTTTTCTCCTTCCCTCTGTTTGTAAATGCCTGCATTTATTCTGTCAGCCTGACATGTACAAAGTGTAAGAAAGAATTTTTAAACAGGTAATAAATTATATTTATAAGCAACTGGAAAAAAAAATACCCTGTTACTTTGTGTTCAATTGTTTAGTTACTGGAAGCTCGGAAGTGGCGTCTTTTATTTAGTTTCTTTTTTAAAAAAAAAAAGAAAAAAATCTCCTCAGAAGAAATGTTTCTGCACATAAGAACTGTGGGATTCAGTGGCATGCCAGGGGCAATGTGCAGCAAGCACAGGGCTTTGTCACCTCAATGTGGCCAGATCAAGGGGGCTGTAGAAATGCTGCTGGAGAATAACTGCAATGCCACTGAGCACAGACAGTCTGGGGCAAAGCAGGAGGGCTGCAGGGGCTGTGCAGCTCAAGGGAAAATTGCTATTATTTACACACTTCTCTGAAAATAACCAGCAAGGCAATTAAACATTAGGAAACACTGAGCTGGATGTGCAACACAGCACTACAGAATGAGAATAGTGCTCCAGCTTTAAGTACAAATTCACAGAAATACCTGACTAGATGTAGAGGTACAGACCCCATGTCCCAGCATTAAGCAATGCCATTTTCAGCTGATGCTGGGTATTTAGGCTGAAACTTTTTCACCTGATACAAGGGGCTGGGAATTCTTGCTTCAGTCTGTGCAGAGATGACTCCTGTTCCTCTTGGGTTATTAAAAATAGTAGTCAAAAATATTCATAAAGATGTGGCAGAATGAAGGGGGGATGTATAAAAAATATTATGCTGATGCTAAGTTCGTATAGATTTACATAATCAGCCACAAAACATGAGCAACTGCTCTATTAGTGATAACACTTTTAATTACTATTTTTCTCTTCACTGACTTGTGAAAGAAGTGATGCTTTTTTATGCCAGTGGAAACATATGCAACATATTGCTGTTTACTTGTTTGTTCAGAGGAGAAAATCTTATAAAAATAAAATAAATAAAATGAGGCACAGTCAAAATAATCTAGCCAGGGAAATGAAACAAAAAGATGGTGCTTTTCAAGCACATGAAAAGGAAATAGCAATCTCTGTCATGGGGAGATGGAAACAATTTTATTGGGGGGGAATGTTAAAACAACCATATACAATTTGAACAAATACAACATAACACAGTTTGTTCCCCAGGTTTTCTAATTACAGTATTTACAGGTTTAATAAGGCACTGGTTCTCAAAAAAGAACACAAATTAGTTTCTTAGTCTCTACATTGACAACCTTTTCTTTAATAGAAATAACTTTGTGCTAGAGAAAGGATAGCAGTTGCTAGATGGCATTTCTCTTTTTTTTTCTTCTCCCACTTATCTATGCCATCTCACCTATGCCAGTAAGAAACTAAACTACACTTCCTTGAATGATTTACATTTGAAAAGTGAATTTCTTGACCCGTGGGCACTGAAGCCACAATTATCTTTATCACTGACTTCCAAAAACCCTCATCAATGTGCCCTTTGAAACTACCAAAATACGGAAGTGACATTAAAAGGCCACACCTGGCAAAAATAAACATCCTGACCTGTAGTCACCTGCAGGTGCTGAAACCTTAATAATGACACACTGAGTGTTACAGGAAGTCACCCATGCAGGCATTCTGACTCGAATGTCACAGAGCTGGAACAAAAGACCTCCACACTTGCCTTAGGCTGTTTTTTGGCCTTAGGAATAGCCCTTCACAATAAATTACAGTGGATAGGAGATTTGGGGGCAAAATCTGGTCTTGGGAGAAAATAGGCAGGCACTAGTTACACAACCGCAGACTGTTTGCTTTCTCAGTGTGTGTCTCCTCATATATATATATATTTATTTATCTATTTTCCTATACAGCACCGTTGCAGTGATTTGTCATTTATGCATTTTCATAAATAAATATTATGTCTTATTTAGTGCTCTTTCATCCATTATAGTTTACTCTTAATCCACATACTGGAGCTATCCCAGACTCGCAACTGAATATATATATATATATTTATATATATATAAAAACACATAAACTTGAACATTTAACATACACACTTTATGTGATCTATCAACCAGTATCTTAGACCCTTTTCTTCTGGACAAAAAAAAAAAAAAAGTAAGATTTACTCAGGAAACCAATGACTGGCTCTTTCTCTTGCAACAAGCTGATGGCAGGTGCCAGGGCATTCATTGCATGCCTCGGGCTGCCAGCTGGCAAAGCACCCTGCAAAACACTCCTGGGGAGAGAGCCTTGCTAATTTATTAAAAAAAAATATTTGAGGAGGGTAGAGGTGAAACACACCTAAACAGGAAGAAAAAAAGCATCCCTGCTGTGCGACCTGGGACCTGCAGGTCCCGCGCGCTTCTTTGGACCTGAGAAATCACAGTTCCACAGGGGATGCTGGCTTTTATGGGAAGAAATGAGACTGGAAACCCATGGCTCCATTCACTAGAACAAAAAGGTGAAGAGAGGCTGGTCTGTCCCCATTTTGGCCCACAAAGCTCAAGGCCAAAGCGGCCAAGGAGAGGAGCAAACTCTGCTCTCAGCCTCACAAGCATTTTTTAAGGAAGGGGAAACCATTGTCACCCCTCCTGGGGTCAGGATTTGGTGTATTATTAACTCTCAGAGATTTTCTTTTTGTATTGCTTGGTAAATTTGGGAAACTGCACTGCAGAAAAAGCACTCTAATGGACAAAAAACTTCTGATTAAGCTTTTTAACACCTATCATCATGGAGGTCTTGCTGGTTCTCTTGAACTGTGCATTTTTCTCTCTTAGCTTGAAAGTATAAAATGGTAATTTTTCCAGCTAGAAATACCTTCAGGGAGCTGTTAAACTAAACCCCAATTATATACCAACCTACCACAAATAAATCAGTTTTGTCCAAAAAGGAAAAAAAAAAAAAAGGAAACATTACAGAAGTGCTGAGGCTAAATCCTGCATGGCAATTATTTCAGTTCTGAAATAGGCTTAGCATAATCAAAGCAGCATTTGTAAGGACTTATTTTAAAATTAAGCTGAACACCATCTAGTAAAACAACATAGGCAGGCAGGAAATTTTTAAAAAACAAATGAAGGGTAAAAAAGGGTAAACCAGTAACTCCCATGCAGCTCAGCTTTGGTAATCTGACGAAGAACAGAACCTTTCCAAAGAAAACACTTCCCAGGGTATATTTCACCTCTCATTTCCCCTTCTGTAGCATTAGCATTGCTACAACTACTGCAGACCCAGGAAGGAGGAAGAGGGAAAGCCACAAAATACATTTCCCACTGCTTTTCTCCCCCGACAGCTCCTCTTGCTGGGAACCACAATGCTACCCAGCCCCAGCCTGGCAGCTGAGCCTGGCAGTACTGCAGCAGCTGCCAGAGGAGTGGAGGCTGCTGGAAGGGCACACAAAATAGTACTGGAGATAAAGCTCGAGCCAATTGTTCAGTTTGTGGAGTCTCTCACTACAGCAGAAGTGCTGGAGGCAGGTACCCACTGCTGCCCATGGTTCCCAGCTCTCACCACCCACCTCATGTGTCCCACGCTCCCTCCCTGTCACTTCCTACTACAGCCTCAAGGCACCAGGTCTGCTCACACTCAAGAAAAAATGACTGTCACTCCAGAAACAGGCACTTTTGAGGTTTTTCACTTTCCCTTAAAAAAGGGAACACAGATTTTATTTTTTTTCTCAGCTGATGGACCCCTTACTTTTACACAAATGAAAGAGCAAATTAATAATTCCTTCTCACAAGGGATTTCCTCTTTAACAGTGGTTGTTTGTGGGTCCTAGAAGTTTCAAATTACCCAGCAGATTCAAATGCATACTTCATTTCCACTCACACACAAAATACTTTATTTTGCTGTGGGGGAAAAGGAAGGGGAAAAAAGCCAAGAAAAAGGGCACTTGTTTATCACTGTGGTACTAGTCCCATCAGGTTTCCTGGAAACATGAAGATCTTCTTTAAACAAGTCACACCAAACCATATTCTTACTGCTCCCAACTACCTTAAAGGAAGCATGACCTTCCCCTGGGACAGGCCACCCACAGGAATCAGGCCACCCACACCAACAGGGATGTCAGGGATGTAATTGGGCTCCATCTCTGTACTGTGAGAATCACTTGCACACGCAGGGTTTGGAAAGTTATCTCCCAAATAGGTGGCTTTTAAGGCAGGCTCCATTAGAGCTCCTCTGAGTGACACAGATCTACTCACCTCTTTTTTTTTTTTTAAGGCTGGAGTGCAATAGTCTTTTCGGAAATGAAAGTTAGTTTGCTTTCATTTTCAGCAGTTTCCTCCTTTTTTTTTAATGTAACAATATACATATTTTTTACTTCTAACCCAAAAGTTTTATTTTCATAAAATTTAAAGCAGTATCTTTTTAAACAATCAAAATAATAATAATAACAATAATAATAATAATAAAATAATAAGTGGCTTTCATGGAAAGCAACATGCATAATCTTAAACCAGTTACTAAAACTGTATTTCCCCATGTAAACAAGGGCAGACAAGCCTCTTCAATCTTGCATGTCAAAATTCAGGTGATTTTTCAATGGATAGTCTCCTCAAAGACTCACAGCTGCTCTCAAGCGTGACTCCTCCATTCAAGGTACTTAGCAAAGACTTTTGATACATCTTCAGGACCTCTGCCTGCACAAGAAAGTCCATTTCCAGGGGCCTCCACCAGCGCTGCCTCTGGCAGAGTCAGAGTTTGATGTCCTGGGACTCTGACATTTTGGCAAGGGTTTTCTTGACGCGCAGGGCTGTGAGGCGGGAGGCAGGGCTGTGAGCCCAGCACTCCATCATCAGCTTCCCCATCTGCCGCAAGCACTGCGGAGAGAAGGGGAGAGAAAGTGCCAGCAGGGTCAGTGGAACAGGACACTGCACTTGCTGCCAATGCTGAAAAACTGAAGGGAAAAGGTCTTTTCTAAGGGCAGTGCAGACCCTGAAAGGCATTACACACAAACACCACCAGCACTGCCCAGACCAGCCAAACACGTTTCATGTAGATTAATGTAGATTTTTATAAATGCATTTTTGGTAATACACAATCACTATGCAGTAAAAAATTGACCTTTTATTGCTGGAATGCCTGGGGTGGGATTACCAAGGATGCTAACCAATTAATCAAGAGCAGCTACTGCAATAAACCTCCCCAGTCCCTGACATGTGTGGCAGCAGACCAAACACTGAATGCCACCACACAAAAGCCCTTTTGGGAACTGATACTCCTTCCTCCAGTGTTTCCAGCCCCAGTCTGAAGGCTCAGAGGGATTTGGCTAGGGAGAAGATGAGGCAGGTGAGTTTTGGTTAGATCTTCTCACACTGGCTGTTGCACAAGACCTCAAGCAGCCCAGGGAGGTTGGTTTTTTTCCCTTACACTCACAAATCTCACGCCACCTGTCTTTCATCTCCCCACAAACCATTCATCCACATGCTGCTGTTCCCAGGGGCAGCACCAGTGGTAAATATCCTCCTCCCTCAAAATAATGCAGAATTGGGTCAGTCTCACTCACTAACTGATTAAAAGCACAGACTGCATGTTAAGAGGGATGATAGGTACCTCATCACTGCTCCATCTGTTGGGAAACGAGGGCCGTAGTCTTTTGATGCACACGATCTCCCGCATGTCCTCGTACGAGGGGTCGCTGGGCACGAGGTCGTGGTATGGAAGCTGGTACTCCTCAACTATTCCTGAAAGAAGCAATTAGTTGCCCGTCACTTGCAGAAAAAAAAATTCCACTCCCCTCTTCCCCTCTCATTTTATAGCAGAGTGGCCATACTGTCTAACAGTTGGGTGTACTTCCCCTAAAAAGGACTGGAAGTTTATTCCACAGTCAAGTTCCAATGCAACCATTGCTGTGTGAAGACTGGCCAGGTATCTTAATCCAGAAGTGCAGTAACTTGCCAAGTGAGATAGTTTCTATCACTGTTGTCCAGTCCAGCAATCTCCAGTAAGTTTTCACAGAAAGAGCTATTAGCATAGGGTCTGTATCAGAGTAATCTGAGAGAGAATTAACCTTGAGTTAGGTCTCCTTCTTATCAGCAGACCTGGAAAATACTAAAGGGCATTTCTGTGCCTTTTCAGAACACAGCAAGGTACCATTCTTCGTGCATAGCAACAATGACAAAAATATTAAGGATTTCACCTCACAACATTGCAGTACACACATCACCTGCTTTCAAGCACAGGGATCCTACTGTTCAATGGCAACATTCAGTTTCTCTGGGGTGAGCATTCAGCATGATACTGTAGGATTTAAAGACTCATCAGGTATGCTGAAGGTAGGAGAGGCCCAAGAGAGACATGCTCTACTCTAACCACCAAACTGGCACAGAACTGCTACCAAGTCATTTCTGTGCATTTAGCTTTCTCAGTGGCAAAAGAGAGGCAACAACACCCATCACTTCTGCACTACATGCAGAAAGAGAGAAATAAAGCACATCATTGGTATGACAGTGATGTAATAAGTGCCACTAAAGTGTTTTGCTACTTGTCTTGTAAACAGACTATTTATTTCAAAGAGTAGAACAGCAACCCCCAAATTATTTGTCCTCCTCCTTTCATTCAAATCTTAACTAAACTAAGAAATCACTATTTTCTTTCTGCTAAATTAGCTGAACAGCCCCAGTCCAGCAAAAACGTGATGCTTTTAGAAAAGGTCCCCAAATGAGTTCCACACTTCCTCAGTGCAGGCATCAGCTGCCTTCAAACGAGCCATTAAAATACAGTCTAAATCTCTGCTGTTGAAATAGCACTGACTGATGCTTTAAAATAAGTTTCACCAAGAGAACAGATATTAAGAGTTACCTGTATGGTTTACCCACATTTGTTTATTACTGTAAAAACAATTACCCTGAGAAAAAGGTGTAATGGAAGGGTCGAGGTTCACTGACACAATTAAAAGTGATCTCCCAGCTCTTTACCTCCTGAAACACATCTCCTTGCTATCTCCCAAAGGATGAGTCCAAAACTGTACATATCAGCCATGATATAGGACTGAAAGTGATTTCTATTCAAGCTTTCATCCAGCACCTCAGGAGGCATATAACGTTTTGTTCCCACACGGGTATTTGGAGGGATGTCTACCTCATTTGTATCACTAAAAGAAAAAGAAGGAGAAAAAAGAACATCAAACATGCAGTAAAGTGGCTTGAAAATAAAGCAATTTAGATGGAAGAAGTAGCAAATCCACACCACATCCACGCTCAAACAAGGTCAAAAGTAATGCATAATCTTAATGGAACGATTCTTGCAAGAAAAACCTCTTAGTGTGAAAGCAACCCTCCCTAAAAGGCTGACCCGCCTGAGGCTATGTTAAGCATTCAAATGCAGAACCACAATGGAGATAAGACTCAACAGGGATGCTGTAACATTTGTGAGATTTCATTAGCATTAGCCTGAGCTCTAATGCTAGTGATAACAATCAAATCTTCATTAAATGCTGTTTTCTTAACATACTCCACCACCTAATGCTTCAGTCTCAGCAATTAATGGGGGACACTAAGTAGCTGGGGCAGTATCTCTTAGCTGTGGCAAATCAGATCTGCAAGACAGATGAATCTAACTATTATATTTTTTGCATGCATTATGTTTGATCCCTTCCAACCTTTACACATCAGGATATAAAGACACAGAGGGATAAATGCATAAAAACATCTAAGCAAACGTGTCACACCTCACACATTGACCAGAAGGGACAACATAGGGGAAAAACTTCCCATTAATTATGTGAATGGATTCTTGTTTTTCTTATTAATTCAGATTCAGCTACATCAGTTTCAATATATTCAAAAGTTTAATATATGGTATATATTCTGGTTTGCTTAAAAAGGTCCTGTTTTCTTTCTTCTCCTTTAAAATGTATGTATTTTAAATATGGTGGATACAGCAGAAGCTCACAGAGTAATTGTATTTCTGTAGTTTTCTTCATGTACAGCAATTTTTTTTCACCTTCTGATATGAAGAAAACCTGAGCCTGTGTTACAACCAATCACCTACACAGTCATTCAATCATACATATGCTAGTGGCAATACTGTACACTTCCAAGAATGTAACATAAATCCAGTGACCTGCACTATCTTACAATATTTCAAATGAAATGGAAACAAAGAATTTTACTAGAATCATTAGCTTTAGCAGAGCACACCCCTTCAAACTATTCTCTGTTCCTTGTTGTTGCATGAGAAATGCTGTCTGAGGAAGGATTCAGTATGAAAACAAGCCAAGTACATAAAGTAAATTCCATCTGGAGTGTGAAAAATCCATATTTCACCTTCTTTTGTAACAGCACTTGGTAATTCCTTGCTCAACTTCATTCACCACTAAGCAGTGTGCTGCTCTGCATTTGCCAGGCAAAGTACACCTGCAAAGGGTGAATTTCTTCCCAAAAGCTTTTTAATAGTGTATTTTCAAGCTGTTGTTTTCTAGGCCTCTGTTCCTCAAAGTAAAAATATTCCTTTCTTGTCTCCTGAAGAAAGGTCAGGCTCATAAAGGAAATGCCTCACCATGGAAGCTGGTAGGTAAGTGAAAGGTAAGAAGAGAACATAAAAACTGCCTTTCCTTTCATTCTGAATAATTTCAGTTGAATATTTGTACAGAATTCCTGAATTTTTCTAATACTCCAGGGAGTGCATGGTTTCAAAGCTAACCTGTGAAACGGAAACCTTCAGTCTATGTATTCTGGACACATTTCTGTGCACAGAAAAATCAGAAACTTCGGAACACGCGTCTCCACCACCAGGACCACTGCTGAGAGCTCAAGCTCCTTTTGAACAGAGCTGTCAGAGAGCAGTGTCTCCTTATGAATCCCAGGAGTGAGTAAGTTCTACTTGTCTGCTCTTTCTAAGTTGTTTAAACACACAACCATTTTTTAAAATCAAATTTAAAAGCCATTTCAAAAATCAAATCTGTACTTCGGCAATTTGATTTGTAGGAAATGAAACAAGAGGCAGCCCAAATGGGGTCCTTTTCAATAAATCCTAGTTAGTAACTTGTGCAAATTATTAGTATTTTTCTCTCTAAGTTGAGAGTGAATTTTCATGGGATCAGACAAGCTGAATGCTTCAGTGACAAGCTCAGTGATATGACTTCAACCTGTCAGTGCTACATCCTTGCACTGTGTGCCAGCAATACGGGGGCAGCTATGGAGGATGGAGTGATCAAAACTGAACTTTTATGCAAATGCAGCTAATGTGCTCAAATAATCAAACAGCGACTATTTATACACCTGCATGAGGTGCTGACATGACATTCTCCCCTACACAGGTAACCTCACACACAGATGAGCAGATCTCAGGTGTGCACACACACTGCAGGAGCTTGCTCACACATGCACACTCAGCCAACAACTAAGGAAACTTTTACACCTGATTTATTAACTTCTCAGCCCCCTCACTTCCACTCACCTGATAAATTTAACAGCCAAGCCCAAATCTGCTATACAGCAGGTGCCATTCTTTTTCACCAGGATATTCTTACTCTTTAGGTCACGGTGGGCAATAGCAGGTTTGCCCTGAGTACTGAAGATCTCAGTGTGCAGGTGGCACAAGCCACTGACAGAGGAGTAAGCCAGTTTCAGCATGGCTTTTGTGTCCAAAGTAGTAGATTTTAGGTAATCATAAAGTGAGCCGTTCTCATGGTAGTCAGTGATAAGATACAGCTGGGTCCAAGATCCTGTACCTTTAATATCTGCAGCAATGAATCCTTTGAAAATAAAAAAAAAATTATTATTTTCAAATTAATACTTCACATAGGGTTTTTTTTTTGACTGCTCAGAACTCTAGACTGTCATCCATTTCAGTAGCTTTGTTTTAATAGCGTATTTAATTCCTTTCATCCTACTTCCATACAACTGTGCCTCACCTCTAGCCTTTAATGTACTTTCAGAAGCCCAGATATGGATATACCAGTGGCTGAAACAGACATGTTGTGTTTGGAATAACAACTCCCAAACCCCATTATTTTTAAACTTTTATTTATGTTTCAGTAATCCTTTAAACAACTTTCCTCTGAAAAGCACTGGGTAGCTAATTGCAGAGCACAGAGGGAAACAAAGCACATCGGAAAGGACATCAGATAACAGCAAATACAAAACTGCTAATCTTAAAAACCTGTTCACTATCAAATAATTCTCTTTCACTTCACTCACCAAGAATATTTTCATGCCTCATCAGGACAGTCTGGTAGATTTCTGTTTCTCTGAACCAGCTGGCCTCCTCTGTAGTAAAAAACACTTTCACTGCTACCTTTTCACCACGCCACTTTCCCATCCAGACTTCTCCATAGCGACCTTTTCCAATCTGCTTCACCATTTGAATCTGTTTTGCAATGGTCCTTTGAACCTGTGAAATGCCAAGGCAGATCTTACACCTTGCTCAGTGGAAATCTCTGCATTCACCTCCCTCCTCCTGTGTCTCGTTCCCACACAGCCAGCCCAGAAGAGAGTGGAATATGCAGCCATTGTGACATGGACTTCAGCAACCCTCCACAATTGCAGATGCTTCCTGTCTTCTTCAGGACACACTACTGCTGAGGACATTCCCATCACTATAAAGGAGCCTTTCCATGCATACTCAAGATATACTGTGGTCTCTCAAGAAACTACATCAGTCAGTTTAAAGGAAACATTTGTCCCTGCACCTTGATTTTTTTTGTGTTTCTCTGCGGGACGTAGCACTTGGTGGAATATTTTTTTGTTATTTTTGGAAAAGTTTTGACAGAAAACACTCCTGGTTACCTCAATGCAGTCCAAATTCCAAAGGGGTAGGTAATACATTTTCATTAATATAGGGATGTTTCTTACACAGTCAACACTGCTAAGACTCAAGGCTAGGACTCACAAGAGTCAAAAGCCTATCAGAGCTCCAAAACTAGCAAAATTACAAAATTACTTTTTTTCTTTTAGGATGATACTTCTTACACCTTCCTTGAAACTGACATGCCTAATTATTTCAAAATATACAATTTATGTTAGGAACTTCAACCACTTCTTACAGAGTTAAAACACACCCTGCCTACATTGATTTAAATAATCATAATTACATATTAATAAAAAGCAATTTCCCCCCCAAAATATCTGAAAGAACAGCTTTCCAGTGTCTGTGCCAGCTTTGTCAGTGGCTGTACTGTGAGCTAAGGCTAAAATCATGGGTATTGCAAGATCAATGTCCACAGCACCACTGCAGAGATACTCTTCACAAGGATGACAGACTGCCTCTACATTTAACAAGCTTTTACAGCCACAAAAAAGCTTGGAGAAATGGAGACTTATAATCTCATCACATTCAAGCATGTCTGCAGATCATGTCTTTCTGAAAGTTCACAAATAAAAATGTGAGTGGATGCTGCAACACAACTCACTGTTGTTCTTGGCTGACTCTGTCTCACCCTGATATAACAGGAGATTAAAATGTCACCCTCTTGTGCTACAGCCTTGCCAGTTCAATCCACAGCTAATGAGTTTTTGTCTGGTAGGATTTGGTAAGATTTTGAAATAATATTGCCACCAATGCAACGAGATTTTCATCTGGCCCAAGCTTTTGGCAAAATCTGGACAAGTTCAGATTTGTAGCTTCTTGCTCCGTTTTGCCACCATCCAGATACAAACCTCCAGTAGTTTATTGCAGCAAGTGAATCTAACTGCTCTGAATCCCTATGAAATAATATTCATTTCATTAAATCAAAAATATTTTTTTAATCTTGGCTGATAAAAATGAGCGAAACTTGATTTTTTAAATCATTTGCTTCCTTTGTTGTGCTTAGGAAGTCCAATGGAAACCACCAGCTTGGGAATGCCAGGCAGGACTGCCACAACTCCAGCAGGAATGTGCATCCAAAGACAAACTCAAAACCTATTAGGTCAGATCCATCATCATTCATTTTTTAAGTAAACCACTGGTTTTTGTATTGGACAATTTTAAGAAGCAAAACATACAGTGGTATTTATGCAAAGCTATTTCAAATATCCCAGTTTTCTTCTTCTGTCATTTAAACAGAATTCCATTTTTCCAGGCCTGCACTGTATTATTAGATGTTCAGGATGGTAGCTTCAATGTCATTATTTTTGATTAACATCAATGAAAGCCAACAATAGAGATTAGCCTTAATTTTTAAAATTGATTTATCTTTTATACTCTCATATAGTGATTGAACAATAGTTATATTACATTGGAATTTTGCTGTAACATTTTGTAATGTCATTTTAGCATTGTTGCTTTCTATTTTGCCCATTTTAAAAATGCATCCTGAACAATAATGCAGTTACATCAAATAACTTAATTTGTGTAAATATATGTAATGGCATCATAAAGTACATGCAATTACAATACTTAATGATGAAAAGTTCCTTATTAAATTACATTAAGAAAATGAAAAACACATTTCTGTTATGGGTTTTCAGGCGGCAGAATACTATGTGAAAGGCCTTAACCTGGTTTGTTCTTGCTAGAACTGGTCAAATGATTTCCTATGAACAATTTA
This sequence comes from Peucedramus taeniatus, assembly GCA_013400575.1. Taxonomy (NCBI): domain Eukaryota; kingdom Metazoa; phylum Chordata; class Aves; order Passeriformes; family Fringillidae; genus Peucedramus; species Peucedramus taeniatus. The sequence goes on from WBNO01030105.1 coordinate 103,876, forward strand.
TTTTATTTTAAGGAATTCAGCTCCTTCTTGAATCATAAACCAATTATGATTTCTAAAACAAATAGGTTAATCAAAATTGTTGGCTGAACTGATTTCATAAGCATGCTGAATGATGTGCTCCTGTGAGTTATTTACACTGAGTGGGGCTAGGGGTTCCTTATTTCTTTTTGAATCTGTGTATTTTGCTGCTTGAGCTCTGTAAGCAGTCAGGTAAGGTTACATGACTTTTTCTTTTGTCTCCCTGAGTGGAAACAATCTAATTACCAACTATTTCTACTTTCCTGGCATTCAGCTAAACTTGTTCAGCTACTGTAGATGAAAATTTAGTAAATTTAATATTTTGAACAGAGAATTCATACCTATGGCTCAGATGTAGTCCCTTGAAAAAAGCAAAGTTCATTGGAAGGGAAATTACAAAAAAACTGTGCGAGAAGGTAGAGACCAAATTGTAGTTTAGCAATCTCTTCAGACAGACAATTTTGCAGCATTTGACCTGCAGCAAACTCTTCTGTCAGAGGCACAGACAGGTCAGGAGAAAGAATGCTTGCTGAATGTCATCATACTGACAAATTCTTGGCTAATACTTGTTTTGGGTATAATATTTGTATCCATTAGAATAAATGTTCTACGCAGGAGAAAAACATTACTGGTTAGCATAAGGTGACATTTTGCATTAAATTTGCATCTTACTTTCCTGGAACTATAACCCTGGATGTTTCAGTCTTTGCATAAAAAACAAGGTTAAAAATAAGCTCTTGCACGATAAAGACCAGAGCATTATTGCCACACTTGTTTCAGGCATGGGCCCAGAGGTATCACTCTGTGCATTTCTGGTGAGCTCACAGTGGTTGTAGCTGTCTGGGAAATGCAGCAAACATCTACTGCAAGATCCATTTTCTTCTCTTCCACCCAAAATCACTACTTATAAAAATAATTGTACAGGGCTTTTGTAAGCAAGGGGGAGATGAGGGGGAAGAGTTCCTGGAGGAAAAACACTTGGTCCAGGTGCTAGAAAGTCTCCAAGCTTGAGAGAAAGGGACTGACAGAAGACTGGATGTTTTCTGCCTCATGGAGCCGTGGCACAGCTCTGAGAGGTGCTGAGCCATGTCCCAGCTGGGATGTCACCTTGGCCATCACAGCAGCCGAGGAGCAGGAGTTGGTTTTGCCGCCCACTGCAAGAGCAGACCTGGGGACACCACTGAGACCATAGACCCCTCCTTCAAACTGCTCGCTGGGACAGAGGAAGGCATAAAGAACAAGCAGCCATAAACAGCATTGCTCCACCTTTTTTGGGATCTTGGGATGAAGGACTGAGCCATGCACTGTTGTGAGGTGTCCCAGGGTACCTGCTACCCACATGGACTGCTGGAAACACATCCTCTCAGAGAAGTACAACCAAATTCCTTGTATTTGCTCTAAATTATTACATTTTAATGTCATTGGAACAAGTGAAGACAAAGACCTTGATTTTGCAGGTGTTATGCAAAAAAAACAAAACAAAAACAAAAAAAAAACCCACAAAAAATAAAAAAATAAAAAAAAAAAAAAAAACAAAAACAAAACAAACAACAACAAAAAAAAAACAAACCACCAAACATAAAACAAAAAAACCCAACCAAACCACAAAGCAGAAAAGGGAAGAATCCCCCACAATTAAAACAACTGGGAACTCATTTGGAACGGTCCTAAACTGCACAAAAGATCTCTCCTTTTCCATGGGTGCTAGAAGGACATTGGGATGGGATAGGACAGAGCTTTCTTAAAGCCAAGAACTAACTCAGCCTGTTGCTTCATTTTTAAGGAAATATAAAACTTCCCATTTAATACTTCTTAAGGGTATTTAAAAATATGTGTGGGCAAAAACCAGACAGATAGTACATGGTACTTGGAAACTGGACAACACCTGCAGTAGTAGCATCAATACAAACGAATAGGTTTGGAAGACAGGAGGGACTGTCTTCCACTCTGAAAAATGAAAATGAAATCTTCCTATTTCTCAGAGGCACTTATTTTAAGTAAATAAAAAAAAAAACTTTTTTACCAATCCTTTCCTATCAGTGATGATTCCCAGAAACAAAATCCCCTGATGAAGAGAACTATATTGCCACAGAATGTTCTGCCTTTTCAGCAGGTTTAGTAATCCTGGAGTCCGTTCAGAAATAATCACCAACTCCATCCCTGTGCCTTTAACCTTTGAGATTGCCATTCTACAAGGGAAAAAAAATCCCCCTTGACTTCTGAATGCAAAGTGAAGCCTACAAATAAAAAGGCTCCAAGTCTGACAAGTTACAGCTCCCTTTAGATAAAGGTGATGTGTCACTGTTTGAAATCCTACTGTGTATTGTACATACAAAGAAAGAAAACAAGATCAGTGGGGCAGGTGCTATCCTGTACACTGGAGTAAATCCTCATCTACTTCCATGAGTTCTCTTAGCCTGTACTTACCCTATGGTATCTAAAATAAGAAATGGACTGAGGTAGAAAAATAACCTTAACCTTTTTTGGCTTAGTTCACATGAAAAAATTCCCCTGCTTCTAAAGCAGCTGTTTTCCAGTTTAAATCCTTGTCATTTCTGGTACAGAAAAAAAAAAAAAAAACCAGTGGACATGTAAATGTATTTTTTATGCCTCTTCTCCCTCTACACATTTTTGCCTTTGGAATGTGCATTAAAATGGAATTGCTTCCTTACCAGGAGAGGGAGCCCGGAACCGCTTCCTGAGCTCTGGGACTGCTCGATCAAATCCTTCAGGGACTCTCCAGGGGGAATGTAGGTCTCATCCTGCTCCAACCCAATGCTGTAGTGGGGCCTCGTCTCTTGGCGTTTGTATCTGACGTTTTACATGAAAAAAAAAAGAGTTTTGAATACAATGAACACATGTGCAATGAATAATGCACATGTCCTTCACATTTCCTTCATTTACAGACTAACAGATTTCTCTGCTTCCCTCAGGAATACACTGGACTCGCTGGCCAAAATTTTTTATTTTATTTTTAGCAACTGTTTTCAGCATTAAAATCCTAAGTATAACCCTCAAAGGCCATGCAGTCTGGGGTAAACTTGCAAAGCAACCAAATGTTTCCCTTTCAGAAACTTAAATTTGTCTAAACACTAACCAAGTAAGCAACTTTCTTTTAGGAGCCAGAGGAGCTAAGGTCATGGAATCTGGGAATCTGTAAAAATGCGTCAAATTATTAAAATGTAATGTATGTAGATTATGGTAACATTCTAGACACATTTACTGATATTTCTTTATTGTCTTCTTTTTTTTATGATCAGCTCTTCATCACATAAAAAAATTGAGAAGTTTTAGATATACTTCCCTTAAAAAATTTTCCTATAAAGTTTGTCCTTTGGCCTTCTCAGTAAAGAATAATCTGTGCTTCTACTTGAATGGCTTTTAAGGATGTTGAGTGAAAAATTCTGTATGAAATACAGCACAGGTATACCTATGAATAGTGTGAATAAAAATACACTTCTTTTTCTCATTATAAAATTACAGTTTCTCATTTCTTCAAGGTCCACTTCTACTTTTTTGAATTTCCTAAATCTATAAAAAGATGAATGTTGGGAGGAACATTAACAAGAGGCCAAAATACTCCTTATTTACCTGAAGTAGCAGAATATGATGATAAGCACCAGAAGGATGCTGCAAACAGTCGCTGAGATCAGCAGGGCTTTGTGGTGAATGTTTCCTTCAGCAAAGTCTGGGGTTAAAAAATGAGAAAGGTGGAAAATTTAGGAAGGAAGATGGTACGAAGTCAGTGTCAGAAGTGCATTGAGCAGAGGATCATTTCCGCTCTTTCCTCATAATTCCTGTACAGGATGCCCCTGGATTCCCCAGGCATTTTTTGGGCTTCCTCTTTGGTCCTCACTGACCACGACAGAACTGACACTTCCAAAAGCCTATTTGTTTTCTCGGTCCTCACTAAGGCAAAACATTGCCTTGATTTGCAATTCCCTGTTTGTCTCTGAATGAAAAATCAATGAAGACCTGTAGCTCTGGGTCTTAACCTGAGTGATCAGCCAGGAAATGCAAAGATTACTGCCTTTTTTAAACACTCAGATGAAGTAGCATCCTAATGAGTAGCTTTAAAAAAAAAAAAAGAAAAAACCAAAAAAAGACCTTCCAAAACAAACAAACAAACAAACAAACAAAAAAAAACCACCAAAATGCATTTATTCTAGAAGGGAAGACACAGCAGACCATTCAACCTCCAACAAGGCAGGTCATGAGAGGCCTTGAAAGTGTATTATTTCCATCCTTACAGAACAATTTGTCTCTTAGATCCTGTTTTAAACATTTGAGCAAGAATTTTCTTTTCCATCTGCTCTATAGCAGTCCTGTGTGCCAGCAAGTCCTTCCTATGCTAGTGAGCAAAACTATCCTTCCAGAGGCTTTTCCGCAAAACACTTTGAAAATAAAATGTGTCAAGTGACTTGTAGAAAATGCTGTTGCATAAAAACTATTAAAATATTTCAGTCAACCTTTGTATAGGAGACTTGTATTCCCCTTTAAAGTATAACATTAATCTCCAAATTTGAATTCTCAGCTCAGGCAAGTGAGTCTGACCTTCATGCATGCTTCTCTGCTGAAAAACAGACATCCAGCTCTACTCTTTTTTAACCTGCCCTGCCACTCAAACTCTCAAAATTACAGTATTTCAGCCTGTACATACACAAACCACCCTTCCAGTAACAAGTGGGATAATGCAAATGAGACCCATGTTTTCTGAAGCTCTTCCAGCCTTGCTGTCTTGCATCCTTCACTCCAATGCCTGACACATTGGAGAATGCAAGAAATCTATCCTTATTGACTGGTCCTGGAATGACGTTATTATGTTTCAGATTTACAAGGGTAATGAGACAAGGAGATTCCTCAGGGACTCTTAGTTTACTCTCAGACTCTTCTATTTTAAATAGCCAGTTTCTCTTTCTTTTTTTTTCGTTTTGCTCCCAAACAGTTTCTTTCCTTCCCCTTTCCACTACAGAGATTACCTACCAACACACCTCCCGATCACACTGGTCATGTTTTAACCTGCCATTACCTGCTCTGGGAGCACTAACAATGTAAACATTCAGGACGTGGCTGATGCCTTTGAAAGGGGACACTGACACGATGTCTATCAGGAAAACCCTCGAGCCCATCCTTCTGCCTGCCACAGCAGATTTATCCCTGGCCTGCCACTCCAAGTGGGCTGTGGGTCGAAAGCGAGAGCCCACCGGGGAATCCAGAGCTCTCATGAAGGTGATGGCAGCTTGGTAGGGCTGAGGGCTCTGGTTTGTGCTTTGTAAGCACAAACTGTGCTGGATGTGTCAGCCACCACCTCCCTCTAAAACGTGTGGGTTGTAACAGTTTCAGATGTCACAGCCCATCGGATGAATAAGCAGAGCACAGAGACCATAAAGCAGCATTCCATACCTGGGAGAAACCCGGATAACCACCCACAGCAAGGGTTCTCCCACTTCACAGAGTACAACATGATGGAAGCTGAGCTTCTGTGCTTAGCAGCATTGAAAGCTGATGTCAGACAGAGAGGGAACAATTCAGATCTTATACTTGTGTCTGCTAGATGCTACAGCCATGGAAACCTGTGCATTTTTGCAGACACAGTATTGCCCGTGAAGCTGGTCACGCTGTCTGTGCGTGTTCGAGTATGTACATTTGGAGGGGGATGATAAACATGCTCAAATCTTGAATCAAATTCCCACCATTTTTAAGGTTTAAGTGATCCAAACCTTATGCTCAATGTTTCTAATGGGCTTCTGCCATTCAGAAAAGTAAATAAATGCAGTTTGGTTTTCCCAGAGGCCAGAAGGCATTTTGGAAGTGCTGTGTAGCTCTCAGATGAACTTCAGGCTGCAACACTGCAAAATTCTTTGGGTACTCAAATGCAATTATGTGAAGCAAGTATAAGAAATGCATGAAAGACATAAAAGAATGTGCCCTGATCTCCTTGCTGGGAGCAGGAGACAAGACTTTGACCAGATGCAGAGCTGACCCTCTTGTGGTGGGTGGTGTTCCCCATGCCAACGGTGGCACAGCTTTCGCAGTGGTTCACTGTGCACATCACAGGTGTGCAACTGGCTCTCACAGGAGGGGAGAGTAAGTTCCATATGCCTTTCTATTTATTTGGCTATTTGAGAGGCAATACTGGTGATAAGTGAGCTATTGTCCCACCTTTCAAACACTTCCTGTGTTTTTAAAGGATTTTGGCAGGATTTCATTTGCTGGCTAACTTGAGGACTTCATAAACCTGCTGGTGTGTGTGTGGACAGCACAAGATCAAATGCAAGCCCCCATCCTTACACCAGCAATGTCTGTTTGTTCTGCTGCACTGAGCCAGGCTGGATTTCTTCTCCTGCTCCTCCAGCCCAGGCTGCTCCCCACAGAGCAGCAGGACAAACCTCCCTTTCCCTGCACTATTTGACCAGGATGAGGGATGGGGCAGCTCAGCTGTGAGTCTGCCTAGAGACTTGCTTGTGGGCTCTGTGGTGAACACTGTGGTGGGTCCCAGTCATTGCCAGTTTATGTGATGGAGGTACTCTGTCCTTTAAGAAGTCCAGTTCTGTGTTTTTTACTGCTGCGTTACTTGGAACTGCAGGGTGCCAAGCAGCAGGGTTATGAGAATAAGCAGCAGCTTCCACGGAGGCAGCAGTGAGCGATTACCAGGAACACGGTGTGGGAAGTGCAAAACAAACACACGGCAGGTTTGGGAGGCTTCATCACATACCTTGGTTGGCTGATAACAGTTCAGCCCAGCAAACAGCACATTAACAGTTCCATGTTGCAGGAAAACAGTGGTGCAGGCTGGTGACAGCAGGGAGCTAGGTGAGACCAAGCTGCCCCTCTGTTATTCTCCTGCAATTTCCCCCTCCTCCACCACTCATTTCACTTACTGTCATCAGTGGGACCATGCTGAGGAGTGCATTGAAAATGCCACCCAGAAGGTTCAGAAGTCAGCATATCAAAGGGAGAGGAGGTGCTCCTCCCACCCCAGGTCCCTCCAGCTCAGAATGTTACAGTTATCCAAGTAAAAACGGCAGTGAAATCTGAGGCGTGGAGACTGTGTGCACACATCAAACCCCATCATTCCTCCAATCATTCCCTTGCCCATTCATCACTAGCTATACAGGCAGGGAGCCAGACATGGTGGCACCACTACTTCTGCTTATATAGGCTCTAAATCAGTAAAGACATATTTCTCCTTTTGACTGGTCTCAGCCAGTGCTTTCGCTGGGATTTCCAGGAATATCTTTTATTGTTTAAAGCAGAGGTGTTATATCAGACCCAATTATGACTTTCATTTCCTTAATAAGACAGATGTATAGCTGGCACAAGGGTTTAATGGTTTCTCTGGGATATTTTATCCTGCTAGCTCTGTACCAAGATGAGCTCAAAACTCAGGCTTAGCTGCTGTTTCTTCCATCCTACTTAACAAGTCTTGCTTTGACCAGTGTTAATTTTTCTAGCTTTCACTTTCATGTATGTAGTCCTCCTTTCTTTCCAGGGGGGAGAAGAGAAGGATAGAGCATGGCATAAATCTTGCCTTGCCAGGCCTGGAAAAGCACTTAAAGAACACAAGTCACTTGCCTTTGTAGCTGTTACCTTGGTGCATAGGTCAGTTTTCAGTTCAACAGCCTCTGACCTTCAGCTGTATGTTCTCCCTAGACTCTGTTTCCCATGAGGGAAACACTTTAGGCGTGAGTTCATCAGAAGCCAAATTTCTGTTTGTTTTTTAGATGCTGAGGAGCATGCATATCTTTCAGGGAACCCATATTTCAGGGAATAACCAGAAGGTTATTCCAAGAAGCTTGTTTATAAGTTCACCTCTCTTTCTCTGTACTTACAGTTTATGTTAAATTTGATATACAATTCTAACAATACTCAGACAATCACAGCCTAATCTAAGTGCTTCCAGTAGAAACAATGATCACAGCCACAGTACTGGGCACTTGGCAGTAGCATGTATTTGTACACAGTATTTGTACTTCTTTGCAGTCAGGGTCTCTGGTTCAAACTATGGCTTTTTTTTTTCTGAGGTTTCACACTAGGATACAGCAGCGACAAATTAAAACAGGCCAACCACCAGGAATGACATATTAACTTAAGGCTTTTATAAAGCTGATGACTTCAGCCCTGCTCAGCCAAATTTATTCAAGCAGTTCCTGAAATGCATTTCTACAAAACACTGTCAGGATGCTGGTAGTGTGAGAGCTTATTTTAAAAAAAAATCTTCTGAGTATGTTGAGTGACTACATCACCTTTTGTCTGTCATGCTAAATTGGTCAACTTGGCAACACAGAACAGCTAGAACCCTGCTCCAGCTCTCTGAAATTTTTCTTTTACAAAATATTCTCTCTGCCACCATGGTTCCCAAGCCATACTTTATTTACCCTATATACACACAGGACAAACCCAACATTGATCCAAACAACTTCTGCCACTACCAAAAGCTTGGTTCATTGCTTTTTGCATAAGTAGCAGATAACACTGCCAAATAACTAAAATCTTAGTAAGATGGATGCCTTAGTAGTTATATTGATATAGTGATATAGTGATAGTGTTAGGCTCTGATTCAGTATTTTTAAGTAGCCCTAATGAAGAATAAACTCAGCCAGCAGCAAGAAGAAATCATGGCAGTGTTTTCCAATATTTAATGAAAGACTAAGTAAGTGTGAACAAATATTGACTGCTTTTTGGAGCTCCTCTCTCAGTCCAAAAAACTTTTTAAAATTAAATAAGCCAACAAAGTAGTACATAACTCTTCCTGCTGGAAGTCAGAATTTTATGAGGTTTCACTGCCTTAATGCCTTGCTAGTAAACAGTGAAGTATTTACATACTCCTCTCCAAAGGCCTGACTCTGCAGCCCATCTGTGTACAGTTTCACAGGCCTGAAGGGAACAGCTTCCATGAGTGAAGGCTTTCCCTGAGCATGCATTGGTGTAAGCATCTACTGCTGGTGAAATTAAGAGTGCATCTGCACACCGATCTGGATCTTCAACACAGAGCACCACGCTTATAAATTCTTCTGCAACCCTGAACTGATTCAAAGCTGACTACCACAATTCCTGCCTATGCCAAGAGTTTATTATGGATAAATTTACACTTACTTAGGAACACACTTCTATAAAATGTATTCTGAACAGCCAGACAAAAATAGTTTTACCAGCTTTCAGAAAGTGATGTTTAAACAAATGAACAAAAATGCTAAAACCTTGCCTCAGCATCTACTAAGTTAATACATGCCCATTTGCTCTCGAATAATTTTTTTTTTTAATTTTTTGAGTTCTTATCCTACATTCTTTTTTCAGCTACATTGGTCACATTAAAAAATACACTTTAGTGAGTCATGATTGTCCTAGTGCTGGATGATCAGGTCTTGCAAATAAAAATAACTTACAGACTTGTGTCGACTGACCAATTTGTGTGTGGAGTTATGAATGAGAGTAATGCATGTTACAGGGACTGGAGAGAGGATTCCATTTTATTATCAGGCTAAAAAAATACACAGCAAGAGTCATCCTCTGCCACGACCAGCCTAGGCCTTTGAGATGATCTCTGATAGCTCAGCAGGTCCATGCTAGGACAGCATCATGCAACTCCAATACATCCGTGTTTGCTGCATGTGTTGCAACAGAAATAACAGCAAGCATCAGCACCACTCCACACACAACCTACAGGAATGGAGAAATACTGTTTAATGCCATTTATCTCTCTTATCACACGCTTTTGGATAGGGGTGCTTCAGTGCGTGCTCTATTTCTCCTTAAGGCACAAGGACCAACAGCAGGAAAAGCTCCGCTTAGGACCAGACTTTGTTCCCTTACCTCGGTTCTTCAGTGGTGGCAGAGTAGGGTGAAGGTGTCTGTTACAGTAATCTTGGCCTGTGCAACATTCAATAGATCTTCTTTGGTGTGGAATAGGAGTGTCCTGCAACAAGCAATTTAGATAGAAAGCAAGTCATTACCCGAGTTGTAAATATACATGGTCATTCTGGCACTTGAAAGATGTGCTTGCGAGCTGGACTGCAATCTGCTCCAGATTCCTAGGATGTGCAGAGTAAGGATTTCTGCCAACCAGCATATCCAGCAATATTTCATCCAGGTAATTACGACATTAATTCACTCCTAACTTACTCCTGTTGGTGCCTTAATGCTGCAGAAGGGACTGACTTTCTCTAAGGTGCAAGTCAGAAGTGTGAAAGTCACACACATCCATCAGTTAGACCAAAAATGAGTTAATATGGGCATCCAAAACAGGTTAGCCAGGATAATACAGGAATTGCTGCGTGGACTAATTTAGCTGCAGTTTCTGGTCTCATGGGAAGCTGGATAAAATACCTTCCATTAGCCATAATGATTACACCATTCCTGTACTCATCTAAAACCATTTAAGGTTAACATGAGAAAAGACAACCACCTTGCTCCATTTTCCACACCCCTTCCACTCCTGCAGTGATACTTGTTTTCCATCAGGGGATCACTGTACTTGAAGGGAATATCTGGCACCAAAAATCCCAAACCAAAGTGCAACTGCATGTAAGACACAGATATTGTTGCTGTCCACCAAATAATATCCTAACTAACTTTATCTACCATGAAGATTTGAGGAGCTAAGAGTGCAATTCTCTAAATCCAAACTTCTGAGCGGGAATGTTACTAGCAGCAGCAGTGCCAAAACCAAAAACGTGAGTTGTTATTATTTAGGAGGAGCTATAGTATCACCTTTAGGGGATGCAAATGCACTCCCCTCAGTAATTAATGCAGATCAACTATCTGCCAAAGGAAAAGAAGTGGAAAACATGGACGCAGCAATGTTTGTTGACTGCACTTTAATTGAAAACTACCCAAAATTCAACTGACACTGTGGCAGAAAATGTTTCCTCACCCGACACTGGAAGTCTGAGCCCTCTAATCCAAGACATCCCTTGGTGACTAAATGTCCACCGGACTCATCTTCTTCTATTATGGTGAAGCAGTAGCCATCAGTGCTGCGGATTGGAAAGAATGAATCAGGAAAAGGCACTGAAATGTGAAAAGTGAAAAATGTGCTGTTACATATTGTCTTAAACTTTGCTCCTTGCCAGGCAAATCTGCCATGCACAAATGGATGCACCGGGACTGCTGCAAACCAACTCCTGCACACACAAAAGAGGCTCTGCCTCAGAGCTGTGCACTTACCTTTGCAACATTTCACAGCCTTAAACCCCACTAACAAACACCCCAGTTCTCTGCCTGTGGTCTTTGGTGTGTAAAGACTTTGGAAGCCTATACAATGCAAGCTTCAGTGCTAGACAAGGTCTGCCTTGAGTGCAGGAACAAGGCACCGATACTTGCACCATGGTACAGACCTGAGGAAAGAAACACTTCTGAGATACTAAACGTAAAATATTATCAAGAGTGATTGGTGATTCCTGTTTTAACCATATTATGAACTGCAACACTCCTGTGCATGAGTCCTTGAGTTATCATCAACACCCTTCATAGATGTTTACTTGGGTTATAAGCCTGAAGTGATCCATAATGCTTCCATTTACAGGAATGTGCACCAGGGAGGGCAAGTATACTAACAGATGGCTAGATGGTGCTGGTGATAAATGTCCTTCCTTGATGAAGGTCAAATGTCTGAATGCTATGGAAAGAGGGAGTGGAGGGCATGGAAAGGGTGGCTGCATTTTATTGAGACTGCTGCACCTTAAGTTCTCAGCGCTCTGAGGGGGATACGTAATATGTAAGAAACAAAAACTGACTGACTTGCAGGAAGAAGATTCAAAAATAAAGAAAAATCTCTTTAATATAAGATATTTAAGTCACAGAAAAATAAAATATTCTGTTATTTGCTCAGGAAAATAACACTGGCTATTAGGTGCAATGAGTATTTTTCAGAAGAGAAGAAACAAATTCAGTTAAAAGAAGGAAATAAAAAGAAAAAAAGATTAGAAAACTTAAATACAGCAAAATTTCAGATGATTTGCTCCTTACTTGAATGAAACAAGAGTCTAAAGAGCACCAGCAGCAAAGGCAATGAAGATGTAGGAAACAAGAGCCACAGTTACACATTTAAGATACAAACACAATTTGTAAGTATTAGCTACACAACCAAGAGATGCTGCATAGGATCATGTCAAACATTTTCTGAGGCATATTTTTATATTAGTGGGGCAGGGTCTAGCCACGGTAAGCTTATTACTTCAAATAATAATCTATCATGGCTTACTGACTTCTGGATCTGAAAAGTAACCAATTACACATTACAAATTACTTTCTCAGGGAAGCCAGCAATGACTTCTACCCTTCTTTGTCATTGTATGTTGCAGTGAGGCAAAGGGGACAGCAACCCTTCTGGGCAACAACCACCTTGATGTCATTGCTTGAGCTGAAAAGATAGGAACAATAGGATTGCCAAGAGAGACTGTAAGGAATCCATTAGAGCAGAATATTAGATTAGATTAGATTAGATTCTATTTGTTTGCATGGTGCCTTTGATTCAAAATAATGAGTAAGTTTAACCCAGGGGACAGAGCAACAAAACAATAAATTGCTATCAAGTGAAACACAAAAATGGACTCCACAGCTAACAGGCCCCAGCAAAAAAACCCAAAACTGTTGGTTCGTCAAAGAAAAGCAGGGGAAGGAAAAGTCAAATTGTTTCCAAAAGGGAGAAAAAGAAACAGAATGTCAGCTATTTTAATTCTATTTTTCTGACTTGTCATATGGGACTCTGATTCTTAACTCACTTATGAAAATTAAAGTCAGGCTCCTCATGCACTTTAGTCTCTCTAAAAATTTTACTCCAAATTTTAAAAGAAAAAATTAGATTGGGTAGAGCAAAACAAAGAAGTTATAAAGCTCCAAGCAAGTCTAAATCATACTCTTTACAGACGTTAGAATAATGAAGGAAAAGTGAGAGAAAAAAATAGCATTGCTGAGCAGAATAAACACTGCTACTGCTTGTTTCTATGTCTAAGAAAAAAAAAAGGAAACAACAAAAAGCTTTCATGCAATGTAAGAACTCATTATCTTTTTGAGAATTTCTGAGGTGCTTGGGTGAGAGGGAGAAGGAACTCTTCTGAAAAGAAAGAAGGATCTCCTACCTGCTTCCCCCCTCTCACCCTTGACCTGTTCTCCTGGTTTCTCAGGATGTCAAATGGACCACACACTGCAAGAAAAAGGGCAGGGCACCCACCTGCTGTTTTACTGATTACCCACCTCACACCTGACTAGAGCAGAAATGAAGCTTTCTAATATAGCCAGTAAGAAACAAGTCAGAGATGTGTGCACAGTCTCAAATTTTATGTTTATTTTGGTGACTACAGAAAGAGAAACATCTGTACATCACTGATATTAGCAAAGCAGTACGAAAAACCAATTCTCCACTTCCTAGGAAAAAAATTGTATTATAGAACTTCTATTTTCTTAAAATCTGCAATGTGAATTCTAATTTTGTGTCATTTGATTCTGCACATGGTGTGAAAAGAAGGAATTCAGTGTGGATATAACTGGATACATCTGGGTACACATCCAGTAACCTCCTCCACTGAAGCACCATCTTATTAGAGTACGGTGCAGGGGAGTGATTAAACTCACTTTGGATGTGATCACTAATAAGCACAGATTTGCTGTGTTACATAATTGCCAAGAGTGAATTCTTACAGCCAAGGCAAATGCCAGGAAAATAAAGGGAGTTAATAGCAAAACATTGACAGACACTGATATAGAAGGTGCTGCTACAATTACAGATTACCACAAAGAGAGCAGAGATCTTAACTCAGACCTTTCCTAAATGTCACAAGAGAGGAACCAAGGCCAACAGCTTTGCATCTGCTCACACAGATGTCCCCACTGGCCTGCAGCCATTTCTCACAGAAGATGTGATTCCTCAGCTACCAAAAGCTGCCTGCTGGAGATTTCCCACCCGTCTCTGAGAGTGTGTGACACAGCCAAGGATGGCAATACATCATTTTGAAAAGCAACATTTTTTCCTCACTAAATGCCTATCACAAAGAGGCAGGTAACTTTCATAATTTGATGACAAGATCCCTTATCTTTAATTTGATTTCAAATGAGTCCATACAAGTATTATTACTTTTTTCTACTCCTCCTCTTTATATTCCTCATTTTGATACCAGAAAGAGCATTTTTTCACTTCCTCCAAAGCAATGTGACAAGTCTGCACTCTTTTTAAAATGATCAAGAAATTTCCTGTATAAAGGAAGAAATTTCAAAATAAACATTAAAATATTGAAAGGTTAACATTTAAGATCTCACCATAGCTCCTTTATCAGAAAACTTTCAGCTTTTCCCTAAAAATTAAAGTTGATTAAAACAAAAGTTGTCTGAACTCGGTGCTTTGGCCACTGTCAAAGTCTTTTTTCTCCTACATACCAAATTACAAAGAAAATTCAAGCAAATCATCTGAAGAACAGGAGAATGAAAATAATATCACTCAAGTGAGTTATCACCTTTGATAACGCTGAAAAAGCAACTTAATTATTTTATTGCTTTAGATAACCAAAGACACAGGCAGAAATACAATCTAGTAGGCAACACATAAGAACTTAAACTTTATCAGCCCAATCTTTAAAAGTGTCAGCGTTTATTTGTGCATGAAAATAGAGTGTGACAAGGCACCTAATTAGCCTCTGCCTTTACTGCAATCCCATTACAGTCAGAGCCAATTAATTGTAACACCAAGTTTTAAAATATGCAATTAATTATGATCAGACACAACTGTCTGTGCATTCACTTAGAACACAGAAAACTTGAAATGGAACAGTAAAACAAGGTCCTGGTTTTTTTCAAAGCAGCTTTGACCTTCCTTACTGAAAGCCTTTATGAATCACACAGATGTTCAGAAAGAAAAATAAAGTTTCAACATGCAGCAGTTTACACACCCTTTGCAAGCAGAGGATTGTGAGCCTTCTCCAAAGGTTTTATCTGTCAGGGCCTTGAGTACACTAATATTTTTCAACTGCCCAGAGTGGCCCCACTTGTGACCCCTCTTTCCCCTTACTCAGAGCCCGTGAGCAGTGGTACAGGAGTGCCTGTCTCCAGCCATGGGAAGGGCTACTGAAGGAGCTGTCTCTGCCTGTTGTGTTCATACACCCGTGGGGAAATGGGGTCCTGGTGAGTGAGGATATCAGCCTCAACTCCTGGCTTGGTCTTGTTTTGCCACACTTTGGCATTAACCCCCCCTTAATGAGCTCAACCTGCAATGGGTCTTCCAAAACTTCACAGTGCTCACAGACTGCCCCATTTTTTAAAGCATACTTTAACTAGAGCTATGGCTTTTCTGCTTAGCTATAAAAGCATTCTGCCTTTTAGGCTGCAGTGTTATCCTTAGTTCACAAAAGTACTGTTGGACCTAAACTGCAGAAGTATAAAAAAAGGGAAATTCTGTATAGGAACACAGCAGGTTGTTGGAGGATTTGATATAGATGTGGTTAAAGAATATTAGCTTTTAAACTTCTACAAATACAATTATGGAGAGAATTTTAAATGGCCACCAGATGTCCTCATTTTTATATAAACATTCAGACCCTGATACTATGGGCCGGATACATACTTTAAAAATGAATAGCTGTGGTAGCAAATAAAAATCTTCATGTGAGATGACAGACTGCTTTTCAGGAGAAAATTCTAATGGTGATTGCAATAAGACTAGCTATTCTATTCTGAGAGTTTTAATTTAAACACAGCTGGAAATGCTTTTGCATTGAACTTTCAGAGCTTCTTGCTCCTGGGCTCCTAAAATGCTTCACTGCTTTAGTAAGAACCCTGGTAAGGACAGTGGCTGGTGCTCTCCAGAGGCAAAGCCCTGGCTGTGGATGTACTCAGTGAATTTCCTGGGTGTCTGAGTTTTGCCAGGCCCTTGGGTGTCCCAGAACATACTGGCTCATTCCTGTTGGGCTGGCAGGTCCAAACTCTGAAGGTCCAAGCACGGCCCAAAGCTTAACAGATTGATAGAGCTGACAAGAAGTTTGCTTTTTAAATTTTTCTTCAAAAATAAAAAATGCAAAAGGCTTTTAGTGGGTACATCTGAGGCAAGCAGATAATTAATGCAATAACTTTTAATCTGAAGCATTCAAATTATTCTTCAGACAAACACTGCAATTGATACTTCTTGAACTTCAAAACAGGGAAACTTTCTTTATAGTGACGCTCAGTGATTCCCCAAGTGTTTAAAAATTGTGTCAACAGTCATTCACACAGGATAAAATACAAAAGTTACTGCCTGACTAGTAGGATGGTCCCAAAACTCAGAGGAAATTTATCATCTCTGCTAACTTGGTTGGTTGTGCTCAAATCTTTTGAAACTTGGTCTCTATCCAGCCAACTAACCAGATACTTAATAACCAGCTAACCAGACACCTAATAACCACTTTTTAACAACAGAAGGCTCAGGATCTTCTTTTCTCTGTAATCCATAATTCCAGCCATGTAGTAGGGAATTTAAAAAATGAATTATTACACTAACAGTTAAACAGTTGCAGGGAAAACAAGGGATGTTGAGTCCTTCACACTTACTGCAGGTCTCACACCAAGGCAGTGGGAGCCATACCAATGATCACTATCATGAACAGGATTACTGCTGACAAACCATGAAGGCAGTGCATTTGAATTAATTTAATTTGTTTTATAGTACTCCAAACTCCTCAGCAATTTTTCACTTACACTGTTCTCACTGGGCAAGTGGCAAGGTGGGAACTGCTCAGATGACAGCACAGGGCAGGAGAGAGGAGTTAATCTAAAGCAAGTTTCCTCACTGTTCTAGGAAACTCCTGACTGGGCAGAAAACTGATTAATATTTGATGGATAGATTCTAGCTTCAATTATTATTTTAATGTCTAAATTGGAAAAAATAATTCTGGCAAAAAAGCAAAACATTCAAGCCTGAAGTGTTCAAGGATTATGAGGACAAAAGAGGTTACAATTTTGTGTTTTATTTCCACTTAACTGCCTATCCTTGGGCATTAACACCTAAAAAAAAGTTTGACATTTGACACCATAAAGGAGACTCTGAAGAGAGTTTTTTTAAAGTACGGCAGTGAGGGAAAATGCACAAATCCATTCTAACAGGACATTCACTCATAGTTCCATGAAAAATACTTCATGTCAATGATGCCTACAAAATGACCTGCAAAAGCAGGCCTACCCAGCTGGGGGATAAACCTTGTTCACTCAGTTCCTTAACATTGATCCCTTTGTGCTTCCTAAGTCATGGATTTAAAAGTCATCTGCAAATTCCCTGCTGCTGCGTGTGTGAGACAGCACATAGGAAAGCCGGGGCTCTCGCTGGGCAGGAACAGGAAACAGCTGATTGACGCTGCAAGGGATCAGCAAATTGGTATCAAAGTGGGGTTTTATAGCTTTTTAAACTGACTGTCATGTGAGAGCAGTTAGACCTAACTCCTGGCTGGAGCATGGGCTTGTAGGAAGAGGTTAGAAAGGGGAAATGGTATTTACAGCTGTCACCAAAACTTTGATACATTTTAGTAGGAAAGTGCAGGCTGAGAAAAATAAAGTCAGGCTGCAAATCCACAGTCAAAAATCCAACAAAGCAATCAGTACCTTCAGCAACCTTAGGCTTTCCACATTTATCTTTTAAATATGCTGCCTTGAAGACCTGACACAAAGTTAGACAATCTCACCTCAAACAGCACTGCATCTCCAGCTGGGCTCACATCTGTGCCCTGCTTTGATGCTTCTCTGACTCTCACAGCTCCACCAGGCTATTGGCTGATAGTTGGTATCTCCAGTATCACCTGCTTCTAGCCAAGCAGCGACGTTTAAATCCTTCATATGGAACATGAAGAGCTCAGCCCAACTTTGCTGTAGCTAAAGCAAACTGAACCTGCACCTCAAGCCAAGACAAAGGTTCATTCAACCTTCACTCAACAGCAATTGTATGTGCCCAGCAAGAGCTGCTTTTGGGTAGGGAACTGCAACTTAGTCCCCCCTCAGGTACCTTCAGTCACCTCTGCTTGCTTCAGCCAGTGCAACACAGGCCAGTGCTGAGCCTTCAAGGAGATCATGCACATCTGGACCTGCCTCTCCCCCAGGGAGCCAAAAGGTCCTGAGGAAGCAGAATCCAACCCAAATGAGAAATCTGTAGTACTCTGAGACCAAAATTAAAGAAGGCTACAGCTGGTAGACAAAAATACTCAACAGTTCACCTCAAGATAGTTTTCTTTTTAGCATGGAAATAAAAAAAAAACAAAAAAAAACCCAAACTCAAAGCCTTAAGAACCTACAGATACAGCTACTGCAGACACAAACAAAGACCAGGGTTCCTATAAATAGTATTATATTGAGAGTGATTATAAATTTATAAGCATTTATTGACATTTCAATATATCTCCATTAGGTCTCCTCTCATTAACTGTATGCTCCTTAAAAAACAAAGTTCAACCTTCAGAATATTCCATATGCAATGCATTAAGACAAGTATTATCTAAAATGATAAATATGTGTATGTCCTAACAAAACACAATAAAAATCAACAGCATGCAGCTAATATCTAGGTAAAAATTACTTCTGATTTTTAGACACAGCGAAAACCAACTCATTTACGTATCACTGCTTAAACAAAAACCGCGACCCAACTTGGGATTGCTGAGCTACCACAAGTATGTTTTCCCATGTATCATGCATCTGTTTCACCAGATATCTATCCCACAAACCTGCAGGTGTTGTTGACCGAGTCCTCAGGGCAGTGATGGTGGCACTGGCAGGACAGCTTCTTCTGGGGAGGAGCAGGGGCCGTACTCTCACCATCTTTTCTGGTCTCCATGCTCAGCTTGCCAGAACTTCTCAAGGCCATGTTGCCTAGAAAACTGACTGTAAGAGAGGAAGCAAAAGAAACAATTCTAGGCTGCATTGCAAGACTTGAAAGAAAGGCTTTAAACTACTTCTACCTACCAAAATTTAAAAAAGTTATTTGAGAGGAGCATTCACCACAGAGTGTTTTTCTGTAGTTTCAAATGGTCACCATGCTTGAGGCTTATTGGACCTTGGTGGCATTAGATCAAAGGTACTGATGTTCAAGTCTGCCACTGCCAATAGATAGATTGTGCTATTATTATTATATATTGCACAGTACAGCTTTTCTTCTATTGCATTACACAGGTCAAATCCTTGCTTACACCTTTTGAGTTTTCTTTATCTCTACAGCACTCGGCACAGATCTACATTCACTGAACCTCATAAAAGTCAGTGGGATTTATGGTACTCCAGGCAGAACAGAACATGGGGCATACAATTTAACAAAGTCTTAACAGAAAGTGATGTTCTTTCAAATTCAACAGCACGTTCTGTCACTGAATTGCAAAAGCACTGCTTGGAAAACAAGGGAAAGAGCTCATTTCGGTAAAATAAAAGTCTATAAACAAAATAAAAGAGAAGAATGTGGTTTCGGATNAAGCTCATTTAAAATAAATAAGCATCATGTAAAATAAAAGTCTATAAACAAAGTAAAAGAGAAGAATGTGGTTTCGGATGAACAATGTTGAAATATATGGAGGTGATTATTTCTAAAAATATCAGAGTACTGAGTCTCCATGGAGCTGGTGGAGTACAGCTGGAGATGTTGGTGATAGGCTAGGAGCTGTTTAAGCAACCTCCTTCCCCCAGCTCTACTCATAAATATCAGCTTTCAGTCCTTGTGAAAATTTTAAGCCTCTAAGACAAAAATGAGATTAGCATGAAAAGCTTCAACTGGCAGTTCCTCATTCTCCTTTTGGTTCCCTGTAAGAAATCTTACCAAAGGGTCACTTACAAGCATCAGTCTCCAACAGAGTAGCTGAAGAGCAGGCTTGATTTAGTCTTAAGTCTTTATAAACAACTGGTATTATAATTATTTTGATTGCCCTTTATTCTAAAATTTTCCCAAATCTCCATCATTAGGGCTGATTTATTGTGGAGCTGGAAAAAAAAAACAAAACAACAAACTACCTTTTTTAGCTCCCTACAGAGAGATAGGGTGAGCAAACAGGCAGAGGGGATGGGGACGAGCAGCTACACTTCAGGGCTTGGACTGCAATCAACAACTGAGGTGAGGGTGAGGCTGAATGACTGAAGCAGTGAAAGGCTGGAGGAAGCATGGGGCTGTTCTACCAGTCCTTGCCCTTAGGAGGACTGAAAAAGACCAGTCTGGGCTCCTAGGAGCATGGGACCAGTCAGGGCACATCATCCCTGCATATCCCCCCTTTCCTGTGCCAGCTCTGGTAGCACAGGATAGGCACAGATAGGCACTGGGGACAACTGGCAGACAGGCTTTAGTTTTCTGCAGTGTAACATGAGACAATGCAAGCTTGTCCCCAGTAAAGTCAGAAAAAAGCTGAGACCTGTTAGCTCTGGGAGAAGTGGGGCTTTGCACATAAGAACACAGCATTTAGAGAAGTGCTAGCCTTTTTAACACCACAGCCCTTCCACTCCTTGCACATTCCTTGAGCAAGAGGTATATCAATAATATCAGGGTGATACACATGAAAGAGAATCATTCACCATGCCAGATTAATACTCCTATGAAACACAAAACTCATACAGCTTGACCTTTGCTCAGTACCTCTATATGCCACTGAAACCAACTGGCTTCTGGATTAGCTCACCTCTTTCCAAAGTCAAACCAGACAACCAGTTACAAAACATACATAAACCATGGGCTTGTAACCCTTGTGCCCAGCATTAAGATATAAACGGGATTCACAACACAACTGGCTGTCATATTTACTGTTTTCCCATACTGTTTTCACTAATATTTGGCAAAATTAGAACTAAATACATGAGTTCATTCAAGATGTGTATGTGTTGTTGTGTACTTGCTGCTGTACCTTAAGATGAAGTAGATGCTTAAATTAAGGGAAAAACAATGCACTGTTGTTTGTTTCTCCTTATACAATTAGGCAGCCTGTGTATAACAAATTAACATCAACAGATATTTGCTCCCTGGGTCACAGGATTAGGGATTACCAAAATTCTCTTTCAATCAGCAATTTTTGTCAGTAATACTTGGTTACCATTGGATGGGTAATGTTCAACTATTATACTCCTGTCAAGGATTTTCAGACTTCAAGCTTATGAGGCAACCAAGTGAACTTCTAGCTCATGAGTGTAATAGTTTGCTCTGTACATCATTTCCACAGCTCTTTCTACAAGCTACCTGCAGCTTTAGGGATCTTTCCCCAACAAGGAGTGTAAAGGCAAAAGCTTCTTACACCTAGCACAAAAAAGGGGGAAAGGTTTAATTACACATTTGATGGTGCCTGAATATGTTAAATTTAGGCAGCTAAATACTATCCTCATAATATATACAACCATAAATCATTCATTTTTCCAACAAGCTCATAAGACAGTCGTACCCCAACGCAATCTGTGGCCATCACTCACCAGTGATGTGATCGTGAACAGCTTCTGCAAAACTTGCCATAAACAACAGCTTCCACCCCTAGACCCAGTTGCACTCTCAGATATAATAAGACAGGCAGAAGTTGCTGAACTGGAATCAAAAACCTGAAGTACCATCAAAGCATTGCAGGTGGCTATTTAGAGATGAAGTTTGGTTTTGGGAAAATTTAGGACAGATAGGCTGGCATTCAAATGTACGACTTCCAAGAGTTGAAATTAGGATTGCAACCTAGTATTTTGCTTCCACCTAATGCCCTAGGTCAAAACCCCTGCAAAATCATTGCAGTTCACTGTCAAATATATTAAATAGAATAAAACTAAAATAGGGAATAAGACACTTTCAATCAAGCTCTTTTCTGTCTTCTAAAATGTAAAACAACTCTTCTCACTCTATTCTCTTGCTCATTTCACGCCTTCATTTCCTGGCTGCTAGCTAAAACTTTGGGCAAATCTTTTGCCTCTGAAATTCAGGTGTCTCACCCAGCTGATAACCATGGAGCATGTAAGAACTCTTCTCCTCCCACTCAGAGCTGAGTTTTAACAAGGTCTCTTGACTTCTATGCCTGCTTGACTTCAGTGCAGAAAGGTTTTCCAACAGTCCCTTCCCCTAAAGGAAACATGTAGAAAGGAACTCACAAGAGAAGTGGGGAAAACTTTCCAGCTTGGCAACACGTTCCTCCTGATTTCACGTGTGAAAAGTACAGTTTGGGATGGTGAACAGCCTGTTCATCTTGCATTTGCTGCTGTTCTGTAACAAGCACATATTGGTTATGCAGACCTGGCTCTGTCTAGGGTTTAGAAGCCTTTTGGGTTTTGAAAGCTCTCCTAGAGCCCTGAAAGCAAGAGATTCCAGGCTATTTAAGCTTGGCTGCTTCTTTGCTGTAGCCTATTCTGTTGCAGTCTGCTCATGGTCAGCTTTCCACCCTGGATGCACTGAGCACAGTTTGGGAGAACTGCAGAAAAACAGTGGCATCAAAAATAAGGTTATTTTAGTCTGCTGAGAAACTTACTGACTGCATCAGGGAATTCTTCAAAGCAGTTGAGCACCCGAAGCTCATCATCAAACTAGTATAGGTTCATCCAGTCCAGCTGAGTTTCTCAGCTTAACTCTCTTTTTCCACTGAAATTGACCAGCATGTATAAAGCACCATCCACCACAAGGACTGGAAGTCAGCTGCCAGGGCTTTGATGTCTCTTCGGAGTGCTACTCCTGAGAAATATTTTCTTCTCTAGGACTGGGACCACTGAAAACTGTGATGTGATGGCCTCTGTTATGAATCTCTACCTGAGAATGGGGACTTTGTGCAGCATGATACTGCTTTGTTTTTTTCCATGTGTTAGTGTGTCTTTCCCTCCATGCTTTGTGGTCCTTTTACAGCAGGGAAGATCTACAAAGATCCTGAATCCAGGAGAAGAAAAGCATTGAAAATAAAGTGCTGTAAAATGAAAGTCATTCTCATGGTCATACAGGATAATGTCAATGTCTAATTTAAACCCCTACTAACCTCCAGTGTCAACAAATAATCCTGCTTGGATATAGTCTTCCATCTATCAGCACTAAGATTTGCAGCAAAATACTTTGTCATGTGGCAAACCCTTTCATGGCATTTCAGGGAGTTCTGCTGTAATTTTTTAAATGTGTGAGAAGCACCATAGATGACCACTCCACAATGACAATGAAGTAACTATGAGGATGAATTCCAACTTGGTTTTAAACAATGATGTTGTTTGTTGGTTTGACAGGTCTGCAAGCAGTGGAACCTCACACACAAAAGGAAAATTACCTATTTAAGCTTAACACTGGCTCATGTAGGTACAGAAAAAAAAATCTGATCTAGAGAGCCAGTCTGCCAGTGTACATTCAGTCCTCAAACTCTCTGCCATGGCTGCCAATAAGTACTTCAGCCCCTGCCAACTGTAGCCATAGTTATGTGATTTGGACAGAAATTTCTCCACTAGAATCTGGATAAAGCCCAGTGACTCATTTCACACTGGCCCATAGCCATTGGATGGTAATGACTTTTGGGCATTGCTCCGATTCAACAAGTCTGGTAATGTAGGAGGTGCAAAGCTCTTTATTCTGTTTCTCTGTATTCTGTGGTTTGAATTTTAAGCCATCCTGTTCCTGGAGGATGAAGAATTAGCAATAGTTATCTTAACAGATTGATTTCTGTGCCACAGCTGTGAGATTTATGTGCTGTCTATGCAGTGAAAAAAGCAAATCTTTCATGACCGTGCAGGGGTTTGTAAGGAGTAAAAGTCAGACTTACTCCTTCCCCAAACAGATGCTAAGGAAAGGGGAAAAAAAAAAAAAGGTTCAGTACCATCCATTCACATTTTCCCAGTCTAATAACAACATCTGGCCACAGCAGGATGAGCTCCTGACTGGGAGCAAGGCTTACTGCTTCAGGGAAGGTACACACCAAAGAAGCTCCACACATCATGGAATAACTTGGTTCAACATATTTCAACTGCTACTTTAAATTGGAAATTAAGGATATTCATACAAAAGTATCTGAACTGTAATTGAAAACAAACCAAAACCTTGCAAACCTGAGAAGAAAATCAGTCAATTTGATAAAATATTTAAGATGGAAATTTTAAACCACAAGATGACTTCATCTATGTCCTGCACTAATCTACACAGTGTGCTTTTCCTCAAAACAGACTTTTATTAAAATAAAAAACTATCTTGCAACACCCTGCTGGAGTTTCCTATGCCATATCATAAACCACAGCCTGATGACTTCCCACCAGGCCAGGGTTATACCATCAACATGATTCTTTTAGGAGAAAGGGAAATAAGTTACTGCTAACTCACTGTACTTTACAGTTCCCAGATAAAAGAATTTCCATGGGATATTTTTTTGGCAAATAGTCAGCAATGAAAACACAGCACAGTTAAAAGACTTGAAATAAATTACACCTCTTAACTGAGCCTGATCTACTGTGTAAAATAGTCAAGAGGTAACAGTAAAACACTTTTTTATTGGTGATAATTATGTAACAGAGAAGGAAAACTGGATCATGACAGTTTCCCTTTGCTGGATATTCAAGGCTACCATAAAACTCAAGGAAATATCAGATGCTGAGACCTTCATATTTTTGATCCAAAACTACAGTAAACAAACTCTGGCATTAATACAGCAGAAAAGAAAACAGCACTCTTTGCTTTTCAGTGTGGGGCTATATGGCACTAGTGAGCCTAAACTGAGATTGGTATCAATCTGTGTTTGAAAACAGCTGTACCTTGATATACATCCACTGTAATAAAGTGACATACTACAAAAAATATAATGTTGTAGAGCTTATGTATGATTTGCACCATTTCCCACCTATGCTGGATTTCCTGTTTAACAAAATACAGAGAACCTACAAGTTGCTCCTTCTCATCTGTATATTTCAAAATTTGGGGTGGTTTGTTTCTATTCTTAATGCAAATAAGGTTTAAAATAAAATGTACTTTTAAACCTGTCAAGGCAGTTTTCTTAAAAACTGTTCCTGTCCATATTCATAGAATTGCCAGAGTGTCAATATAGCTACAAGCATCCAGCACCACTTGAAACTATGTCTTTCTTTTTCAGAATTATTAGCTAAAAAGTTTAGCACATAATGTAACAAGCTGTGACAAAGCCACTGAGAAAAGACCCTCCAAACTAATACCCATTTCATACTTACAAACACAAAGGCTTCTTTGGTAACATAGCCCATGGAAAATACACATATAATTTGCTGTTTTCCTCTCATTTCTGATGCCCACAGTTAATCTTTGACATATTTTTCATTTGGAAGAAAATGGGAATCGGTTGGCACATTTTTCATAGCATGTACCAACACAACGTAAAAAAAGTAGAAAAGAAAGACAACTTTAAAATTTCCAAAGGAAAGTGCATGCAAAGTGTTTTATCCTGTCAGCTTGGACTCAGTACAGTCTATCCCTATCCACTGTCATTCTCCATTAATAAATATTCCCCAGCTGTGTCAAACATATTGCCTAATTCTACCTTCTACAATCCTTCGGTTCAATGTGTAAATGTTCCATGACAAAACAAAAGCTTTTGAAATGTAAGTTAGTCTTTAATATTTGCAAAGATGAATAAGTAGGTAGTTCACATAATTCTCATTAAGATACCAACATAATTTCTTTATTTTTAATCCCTTTTCAAGAGCTGTATTTTACACAGCAAAGATAAATGTGTTTGAGCTATCAATTTGGAACAATTAAATGCAAATACTTCATAAATACTAAGATGAGATCCAAAGTCCAATGTGAGAATGACGAATTCTTCTGGACACAGAGAAAACTGAGATATTGAAGGTCACCTTTGCATCTGTCTTCAGTGCCAGGACCATCCCTCAGGAATCTCTGACCCAGAAGGAATGCTTTAAGGAAGATGTGCCCTTTGTCAAGGAGGACTGGATTAGAGAACACCTAGACAAATTTGATATCCACAAGTCCATAGGCCCTAATGGGATGCATCCATGAGTGGTGAGAGAGCTGGCACACACCAGAATAAATCTACTCATGATCATCTTTGAAAGGTTGTGGCGATCCACAGAGGTGCATGAGAACTGGAAGAAAGCAAACCTCACCCCAGTTTTCAAACAGGGCAGGAGGGAGGAGCCAGGGACCTACTGGCCAGTCAGCCTGACTTTAATGCCTGAGATCAACTCACTTGGATAGAGCACAGTGCTAATAACACCAAGCTGGTGGGTTTGGTCCCATATGGGCCATTCACTCAAGGGTTGGACTTGATCCTTGAGGATCCCTTCCATGTCAGAATAATCTGTGAAAGGAGGATGATGGAGCACCTCATTCTGGAGGCTACTCTGCCAATATGAATGACAAAAAAAGTGATCAGGAGTAGTCAAAATAGATTCACTAAAGTTAAATTATGTTCAAAACTGGGGATAGAAATTAGGGCACAAATATGTCAAAAAGGCAATTTGGATATTAACAAACAGCACAGTCTGTGCCACACTCTACATTAAAAAAAAAAATTAAAAAATATTGGAAGATTATTGCTAACGTCCTAAGGTAGTTATTCATGTTTCTAAGCTGCAAATTACCACATATACTTGCAGTTCCAAGCAGCAAACACCAAATGTGATCATCAAGAGATTATGCAAATGTCACTACAAGTGATCTTGAAAACTCTCCTGAACAACAGCAACAGGGGAAAAAATACACAGATGGGAAGCAATGCAATGTGATACCATTGCTACTAATCCATGCTTTGCTATCTGATCTTTAGGAAAGCACCGGGCAAGCTGCAGATTTTTCCTTATTATCATTTCAGATGATATTGAGATTGAGGCATTCAGACAACGGAATTCAAAAGAAACAGCAAGAGACAGCTTTGACCTCATGGATCTCTCTTAGATATTTTTAATAAATCACTGTCACTCCTGTTGCCTTTCCAAAAGAGAAGAAACACAAGAGCACCATGCGGCTGAGACAAAAATAGTGCCTGGAAGATAAAAATACCAGCTAGCCATTCTCACCTCAAGATCAAAGACTGCACCTGGATATTAAAATATAATTAGCATGTGCACATGCCATGCTTGCAGAAACCAGTGCCAACACTATTCAGAGGTGCTGGTGCCCTTCTGACTGACTGGGTTTGTCTGTTCAGGAGTAAATGTGACATAACCCCAGCTCAGCCTAAAGAGCATTTACCTCATAAATTTACTTCATAAATTATCAACTCCTTTCTAATTTCTGCTACATTGGTGTCATTCCATTTTACTCTTCTTGTAAGAATAAATTAAATAGTGTAGATATTCACAAAGCCAGAACTGTCATATAACTGTTATGGTATAAACATTCTATATTTTTAATGGTTTTGTTTGGATTTTTTTTTCAAATTCGGCCATATATCTATATATATCTTCCTTTAAACTCGGTTTACTGATTAACTTTTCATGCTTCCCAAATCATGGGGATGATAATGCTTCCTACTAATTCCCCTTCCAACTTTTCCTCAAGTGCCTATCTTCCAGAAGGACAGATTATTTGGTGTCAGAAAAAAAAAAAACAGTATTTTGGTAATTTTTCATGGATTAATGCCATCTGCTTACCAAAATCCCACGTGTTTATGACACTCTCAGCAACAAACTGTTGCTGAATGAAGTGCTCAAAGATCTCCAGGAATTTTTCTGCCTGGAGGCAAATGCCACCCTGACAGGTCACCAGGCCAAGCTGAGTTTTAAGCAACTGAACAAGTGACAGTATAAATTGCTGCCCTGTTAAGCTGCCAAGGCAGGGACTGCACTGAACTGACTGCTGCTACTGTTGGCCTCACCACACACGCTGCACAGGCATTTGAACTGCATGTGTGGAAACCATAAGCAATGAAGAAGATCTTTGTGTTCAAGAACGAGGGCTGAGGCACAAACCTTATCTTCTGCAAACACAGCCGAATGCAACAGAAAGTGTCATTGACTCACTCACTTTGACAGAAAACAAACAAATCCATTTAGAGGGGGAGGAAAGCACCTCTACTGCAAACCAAAATTAATTGCCCGCATGGAACAACAATAATGAATTTTGACCGCAGACATAAGCACTACGGTTTTCCAGAAGTGTTTGAGCAGCCTAAAAGCATTTCCCTCTCTGAATGCTCCAGAGCTCGTGTCTGGGCAGGAAGGGGGTGTGTGCCACCCATGCCAGTGACACTGCCACCAACCCATCAACCAGTTCCCACCAAAAGGCTTCCATGACTCGTCCACCCACTCAGGCCTCTACAAGAGGAGGAACCAGCCCTTGGCCCCACTGAGTTTGCTTGCTTTGCTTTTTTCCCAATGTCATACACATGTATCTTCACAACTACACCTAATACACAGCCTCAAAACCTAAGAAATCTGCACTGCAAACACACTTGGCAAGCTCACATCCCATGTGCTCTTCTCCTTGATCAGAAGTTTTCAAGAGATGCATCACCTTTCTTTCATTCTCTACAGATTTCTCTACAATTCTCATCAAATGTAAAACTTTTTTTTTTTCAGTGTCCAGCCAGATATGAACAGCAATGAGTGGGAGAAAAAGTACATGTGTTTTTATTATTTGGCTATTTTTCCAATTAACTAGTATTTGAAATGTATAGAACAGATGCAGCATTTTAATAAGCATTACTGATATACACGAACACTATATATCACCAAAGTTGGACAGAAGGGTGACTGTCACTAAGGTTAAAACCAGTCCAAGCTCTGAAATTCATGTCCACAATGCAAACCTGGCACCAGAATCAGCCTATTACTGCCAAAACATTTAATTTTAAATTAACTTCAAATCCAAAGGTTAATATAAAGGAGAAAAAGTGAAACATCCTTTTAAGTTCAAGATTAGGATGATTTCCAAGCACTAGTTCTAAAAATCTCTTTTTCCTCAATCCTCACCAAAAGGGGAAACAGGAAACCTTTTGTTCACCTGCAATATTTTCTCTGTAAATCTATCTCCTTTCTACTTAAATCTGACCCAACCAAAGTGCACCCAAAGGCTTGCTTCGGCCTCCTGACACTGTACAAACTCTGACCCCCAGTCCAAGTGAATGAATAGGAAATCTCCAGGGTGTGTATGTGTGTGAGTGTGTCCCTGCAGGAGCCAAAGCTGCAAACACAAGACCCTGTGCACCACCAGCAGCTGGCTCCCTGCTGCCCCACATCTTACAACACTGCTCTTTCTTCAGTCCCTCTCTGACCTTTCTGAAGAACCCACTGAACCTCACTGTTCTACCTTTTTTTTTTCCAGCCTTTTAAGTGTTCTGCTCAAACCAGGCTTAAAAAAGAAAAAAAAATAAAAGAAAGGAAAAAAAAGAAAAAGGCAAAGACGAGGTGGGGGGAAGCACAAGTGCTTTGTAAGCTGAAAAGCTGAAGCCTTCTACTTACACGGAGTTTCCGCGCGCTCGCTACATCGCTGCCAGATTCCCCGAGGATGAGAGTCATGTGAGGAGGCAGAGGGTGGCTCTACTAAGCAAACACAGCACCGTAGGCCGGGCTAATCCTGCACCTGTGGCGTGTTATTCAGCAGCAAAGAAATGTAGTCCAGACTGCCTCTGCTTAATACGGCTCAGCTGTTTCCCTCTGTGCTCGCTTTGATTGTAAGCTGGCAAACAATATTATTTCAGCCAGGCGCAAAGGGGTATTCAGGCTACATAGGATGTGACAGTAAAAAGGCGAAAGGAAAAGAAAATCCTGGAATTACAAATAAAACAAAGATCCCGAGCAATACAGAATTTCTAACTCTTTCCAGATGGTTGGCAACGCCTTCCAAGGTCAGTATATAAAATGCACGCTGAAGTTGGAGCCTTCTGCTCCTCACCTCCCTTTAAAGTGGGACTATTTGTGATACAGGATACACCACAGTGGCCTGGCCCTCATTTACACGATTCAATACGTATCTGCCGAGGAGAGCGATCACAAGAAGGTTTCCATGGGGTTTTAGGCTTCTTATGGTACAAAAAATGCCAATTGAGAACAGACTACGAAAAGAAATGGCATGCAACCAGCAATTTGGGATCTTTTTTTTCAGAGAAAGAGCCAGCAAAGAGGTCATGAAGTTACTACTAGGATACACAGGCTTTATCATAGCACATCACAAAAAAACCCCACAAAACCCCCACAAAACCAAAACTAAAAAATCCAAGAAACAACAGCCAAAAAAACCCCAAAAACCACACACAAACAAATAACAAAAAAGCAAACACCAACAACAAAAAAAAAACACAAAACCATAAAAAAAAAACGTAAAAAAACCCCAAAACTAAAAACAGACAAATAAAAAAAGACAGGAAACTTCATAAACTGCATCAAACAGCTTCAAAATTTGGTCCCATCATGGAACAATAGCAAGAATTTAATGTCAAGGTAGAGTACATAGCCATTGAGAGCATTTTATGATCCTGATATTTGCTGTGCAAGTTGACTAACCACTGCTACAATTCCCTGTAATTGTGATCCACGCATATTTATATAAAAAACCAGAGTATTATTTAAAAACAAAACCACACAGATTATTATTTCAGATACTTGAAATAATTTAGCCAACTTCACCTGGTAATCGGGATTTATTCCAGACAATATGGTCATAAAATACCACACCTCCTCCACATAACATCTATCATTTCCATGGCAGCATATAACTGTCAGAGATGACCAACAGATGTGGTTACTAATGTTTTTTTCTGATATTAAGCTGTAAACATCAGACATTGCAGTCACAACACACTCCCAGCATTTGTACTGAAATGTTCTTCTCTACAAAATGATACTTCAGTTTCTGCTCCATCATTCCTTAATCTAATTTCACGTTTGGAAACTGGTGATGAAAAAAAGAGATAAAAAGAGATATCTGCACACTCAGAACTACATATCAAATTTCTTGGTGGAAGGTTTATTGCAGCTGCTGTTTACCAATGGGATTATTTCCAAAGAAATAGGAGCTTTATTCCTATGAGAAAATGCTCATAACCAATCTGGATCTATATGAACTTTCAACTGGTTTCTTATAGAAGAGCTAACTCTTCAAGATTCTGACTGAAACAAGTAGGATATCTAGATATCTGATTAGATCACAGAGTAAAAAGTAAGAAACAAGACTTTATAAAACATAAGATCAAAATAAAAAAGCTGCCTCCAATTTTCTCTTTCAAAAAATTTGCATGTCTTTTTTTTTTTTTTCAAATACTTAATTCCTTTTTGGAGCCTTACACATGCTTCTTTAAAGCTATCTGATACTAGCAGAGGCAATGGCTAAATTTTTCCTCCTCCATACTCTGGTCTGTTCCTGATTCATCCCTAGTTTAGAGAACTACCTGTGACTCTATCAAGACCACATGTACCAAGTGAAAAAGATAGATGATGCCTACATTTCTGCCAACAGTGCTGAATCGTGGCAGCAATAACATTCCTCTCTTTAACTCTCCGAGGGCACCCTGCTCACTCTGCCTTGTGTCTCCTGGAGCTCATTCATGGCATTGTCTAACAAAATCACCTTTAGAGTTTGAAGCAGTAAGTTGTAAATAGTTGCAAGTAGTTGTAACTATTTACAACTTTTGAATTTGAAACTTCAAAACTTTTGAATTTGCTTTCTTTGTACACTGTGGCCTTTGCAGCACAAGTGGTGTTACCCAGACTGAGCTCTGTACCAGTCTGCTGCTCTGCCAACAAAAAGTGCAAAACCTACTTCTAAAATAACCTGAAAACTCAGAAAAACAATGAAAAGTATAGAAGCTGAAGCATATACAAGACTGATATAAGTGTCTTTAAGCAGGAACAGCCTTCATATACAGTTCTTTTTACAACCAGTCACACACCTAAATGTTTACATTTAATTAGCTCTCAAAACAGTGGACTAGATGGCTGTGGAGACATAGAAATTAGGGACATAGACTGTTTTGTATATCAGTAGCTGAACTTCACCTAAAACCAGCAAAAGCTTCCTGCTAGATTGCCTGTTTGAAACCAGAATGCTGTGCTGGCCGAAATACTTCAAGGGCAATATCTACTTCATAAAACCTACATCCGTGAGTCCCAATAAATACTCTTCTTGCAAGTTAAAAAAATCAGGAAAAGGTCATATTGACAAGCTGGCAGCATGTAGAAGAATATTAACCTCTAACACCATGAGGCATCATCATTGCTCCCCATATTATTTTCATTTGATGCATAAGCAAGGAACTTCTGTTCCCAAGGTAATAATAATAGAGCATTACTGATGGGTGGCAAATCCACTTGACTTCTCTTTCTTTCCCTTCTCTCTTCCCAGAGCACACACTTAATTCTATTAAAAAGGAACGCTTACCACTCTCCATTCACAACTAAGCCAAAGGTCAGGAAAATGTAAAAAAAATCATCTTTCTTTCATTAACAAATTTAAATGTCATATAAAAAGGCCTAGAAAAAATATAATAATTGCCAGTTGCCTAATTATTTTCTCATCCTCTTCCAGGCCTCAACACAATGCATTTGTTAGGCTGCCTGCCAGTGATGTTTGGAATATTAAAATACAACACACTTCTGCAAAGACTTTGTGTTGCAAAATGCACTCTGCTGGGCAAAACTGAAGCAAATACAAGAGCAATCTGATATTATCCACCTTAAATGATGAGGGAAGGGAGAATACTGTGTACTGTCAGCTCCCCCTCAGGTTTGTATATATATTCCTAGAAGAGTTCAGTAACAGGAGGTTGGAGGTTAGAGGTGGCCAAGGACAAATTTTGGTTCCCAATTAACACTACTGAGCCATGAAAGCCTTGTCTAACAGGCGCCATCACATACAAACTATCCTCCCACTGCACAGGGCCCTTGCTCTCTGCAGAGTTCAGTGTCTCCTGGCTTGCTCAACAGTGTAAGCAGAGGGATCATTAGTTATGACTAGTAGAGTCTAGGAGATAATGTTGACTCTCATTTCAGGAACTATTAAGCTATAAACACTGTGCTGAAAGCCATTTATCTGCATTTTAAGATAAACAGAGAAGCTATTCAATTAAGTAGACTGCAAGAAATAAGCTACAGATGCCAAATCGAACAACTTTTAAACTCTGAAAGAGAAAATCCTTGCATTTAATAAGCACAACTTTATATCAAGAAATTACTCACATGGAAGTTAATAAGCAGCACAGCTTAATCACCCCACCATGTCTGATAAAAAAATACAAATCAAAGTGTAATTACAAAACAGTTAAATCCAAGCAATGTAAATTACGTGCACTTAAAATTTGCAAGTTCCTACGGCAGCCACCAGTGATGGTGTACAAGGTTACCAAGTGGCAATTTTCATACGGAAGAATTTACATTTTATCTCCACATCGCTACAATTTGAAAAAGATGCCTTTCCAGACCTCCACAAATGAGATAAATGCCTAAGCTGTCATGTTCGAATCTGCACTTGCTAAGGAGAACATTCTTCCTGAGATAAGCAAAAGAGTATGAGATTAATTTCTTGAGTCTTGCCAGCCAACCACATTTTTTAACTGAGTATTATTCATCTTTTTGGACATATCACTATGAGATCTTTAAGATACTAGCTTAAAAAAATTAAAAAGAAAAAACCCAACCTCAAACCACTAAAAAGCATACCCACTAAATAGTTTCCAGTATCCCTTAAAAAGATGCAAAATAAAGGCATTCTAAGCTTTGAAAAAAAAAAAAGATGGATTCCCCCCCCCACCACACAAAAATTAAAAACCTGATCTTTCCCTGTACTTCCAGATGCCAGGGATTTTCGAGCCAGCTCTGAGGTCAGACAGGGGAACACACAGGTGCACCGTGCATCAGCAGCTGAAAGCTTGCAAGGTTGTGCCGGAATCTGATCTGCCCCCTCTTCCCGCATTCCTGCCGGCATTATAAACGCTCCCTGAAGGAATAATACCCTAATACAGACTAATTTTCCACAAACAGCCCCAGCCTCATTAAAACTCTTCTTTATCAGCATTGTTCAAAGCAGTTCTTCTGGTAATATTGAACTCTCCTACGCCCATCTAAAGAGAAAAGAAACTCCTTTTATGTTCTCTTCAGTATCGTTTCTCTTACTCAGGTCCACTGGCACTACACAATAGATTCAATAAAAATATTCAGTTTCATCATATGGTAGTAATGTCCTAAAGACTATGGCATGGATAAGAGAGAGTGTCTGTTCCAATAAAAAAGAGATCACTCTCCCAACAGGATTTGATAGGTTTCTATGAGTGACTTTTCCCAGCAATCAGGCAAGCCCAAGTGAATTAAAGGACAGTATTCCTAAAGCAGATGTTTTTCAGAACCTGCAGTTCTTCACATTCCCTAAATGGCCTTTTACCCTTCCCTAGAAAAATCCTTTTGCCTTGAGCGACATCACACAGACTCTGCTAACATGAACAGCCTTTGTCACTACAATAATTAAAAAATTTGAATGTGCCATCAACCTAGTTTCATTGTAGAGCCAAAGAGAAAGCTAGTCTGTATTCAAGCACCCTGTGAAGTAACAAAACCTAAGAATGAGGTTATGACATACTGAAATCAAAAGTGGGTTCTCTTCCCAAAGTGCTGATTACCCAGGGCTCCTTATCCCAGATGCTCCATGATGCACCTTGCCCATCTGCAAGTCACTGATGTAACTATTTTCTTTTAAAACCATTTCTGTTTTGCAAAGGAGAATTTTTATTACAAGACTGACAGAAGAACACCATCTGCAGACCTTCCTTCTTACCCAGCTTCATCCAGATTATCCTGAATGGCCTGAGACTTGAAATACAGCAGAGGATAACAAAATACAGAACAGAAATGCAGCCAGAGGATTTCTGCCTATCCTAACTACACACTCTGATAACAATCCTGAAATGATAAAACCAGTTGTACTGTGAGTTGCTAGCTCAGAGGAAAACAGCAGACCAAACAGTGCTGTATTTTCCAGTGATTCTTTTGCCTGCTGTTCAAAGTACAAACACCCATGAGAGACTGCCAGAAATTTGGACACCAGGAAAAGAAAATGCAGGCAAAAGCACTTTGGGAAGGGAAACCATGCATTCATGGTCTTTCCACCAGTTTAATTCCATCTAGCTGGAATATTTCAGAAGAAATATAAACAAGCAAATACATTGTTTATTTGTATTATGTATATAAGATACATATTCTATCTAAATGTAACATATGTCAATAAATAATAAACCTGTTAGAGCACTAAACTGAGGAAACACAGACTTAGTTCCACTGAACAAATCACCGTGGAAATGAAATAATTTGAAAATTGAAAATAGTGCTACAATTCAATATGATAATGTCAATATAAGCAATGTAAGTATGAAAGCTGTGATCTTCATAACCATTTTTCTCATGTGCATAATGAACACAAGGCTGTGCTCTAACATTTTGTTCACACATATTTGATTATAAAATAAGGCACATAATCATAAAATAATGACAATAAAACAATGTTTCCCATATTTTATTATTCTGTTCTTCAAATCACTCTTCTTTCTCATTCTTCCTCAACCTAATTCCTCTAAAGTGTTTTAAAGATTTAATTTTTCTTCTTTTTTTTAAGTATATTTATTTCTTTCAATTAATCCATTAAAATGGAATTAGAAACCTTGACTTCAGCAAAAAACAAAAAGAAGTTTCAACTAATGCCAACAAAATACAACAGTGTGGATCTTGTAGAAACTTCACTTAAAAGAAGGTGGCTATGCTTACCAATATGAATTTTAAATACTAAAATTAATTTCTTCTTTCCCTTTTCTTCTTTTAATCTATTTAAAAGAGATGAAAATTGTCATCCAGCTAAGTTTCATTTCTTTCAGGTCCAGTCAATCTCTAAAAATACTCCAAGGCTTAAGAACAAGAGGCCTACAGCAAATATGTGTTTCAAGCTGAGATGCTGCGTAGTTGCAGATAGAAAGAAAAATATTTTCCCAAGCTTTCAACTTTTCATTTGTATAAAATAGTGTATTTTACAGCTAGGTAAAGATGTAAAATTAAACTTCTTCATTAGTGTAATGCACTGTAGCTCACTACAAATACTATTAACATACCTAAATGCATGAATTGTGCAACATTTTCCATCAGAATATGAAAGGAAATAGATGCCAAATATAGGGTAAAAGAATATAAAGAGTCAGCCTTCTTCCATAAAATAGCAGAATTCTTAAAGAATGTGTTGGTGGTCAAGTCTGACAAATAAGAGGTTGTTTCCATGCTACACATCCTGACTATTGGTTTGATCAACCTTAACTAAGAAATAAGGAAAAAAACTATTTGGATATTCTGTAAATAAGCACATGGATTATTATTTACCCATAAAGTTATCTGAAATTACTCCCTCTCAGCTTGTATTTCTTATTGGTGTTCTTTTAATGCACCACTGAGAAATCAATTCCCTACTCAACTTTTCAATAGAGGAATGATTTCCTGAAGTCCTCTCCTGGGTGGGGACCACACCAGATAAAACAACCATTATCAATGAGTTCCAGTGAGATAAAGAAGGAAAAGGGTAAAAACCATTTTTAAAGATTTATGTGATTATTACAGACATTCACACTTTTTTACATGCAATATTTTTATATCTCTACACTGCTTTCCTTTTCAAAGTAGATTCCCCTTGGACTGTGGCTGGTAGACAGAAGTTCAATCTTTGTGAGTTAAAGAACCAGATTTATCTGTATGTCCAGACAGTAGAAAAACCCTTCCAAAAAGGGCAGTTGATTTACTCCAACACAGAATTCACGTTTTTCTCACTAAGTTACCACCATGCTCAAGGAAACACATTTCAAAGATTTAGTAATACATTCAGCAGAAAATCAATGTAAACACTTAAATATGCGTGACATCAGAAAATATGTCAGATTTAGTCTTTTTTTTTTTTTCTATAAAATACACCACAGTTAACTACTCTTACCC
Organism: Peucedramus taeniatus; assembly: GCA_013400575.1. NCBI lineage: Eukaryota > Metazoa > Chordata > Aves > Passeriformes > Fringillidae > Peucedramus > Peucedramus taeniatus. The sequence goes on from WBNO01030105.1 coordinate 140,659, forward strand.
AAAAAAACATTTCCTTAGAACACTAGAAACACCTACTTTGTCCACCAACAGAAGTGATATGGAACACACATGGCACAAACCCAGGAATACCAATCAGAAATTCAGCTGCAGCTATGACTAATGTTTGCCAAATTGATGGTGAGACATGGCTGCAGGAGCCTCTTCAGGAGCAGAGCCACAAGGCACACATTCTGGGCTGTACCAAGAGAAGTCAGAGGGAGTATTACTGGGGAGGAGATGTCATGGGTACTCTCTGTTATCTTTGTCTCAGAAGTCAGCTTAGAACTGGAGTTTAAAACCTTTACTCCACACATGAGAAGAACATGAAGCTCACATCAAGCCTAGAGAGGGAGGAAGTGTTGGTAGGCTAAACATGACTTCTCCACTAAATGTTAGCCACCTGAAAACAAGCAAGAACGAACCTTTTAGTAGCCACTTGAAAGAATAAGGTTAATAAATTTATGTTCAGAAAAGTCTAAAATACACTCTGAGAGGAAAAAAAAAGAATTCCCATTTCTTACTCAGCAATAGAATTTCTTATAAGAAAATCATTGTAATAAATCAACAAACCTAAGAAGCTCCATTTAAAGAAAGGAGAAAAAGAGGAAGAGATAAATACAAAACCAACAGAATTAGAACTTCATCATTTGTTCTACATCTTGCTGGCTGCAGTTTCAGTAGGTGATACACTCAGGATAGAAACAACCCTACTTCTTCAGTTTTATTCTCATCAGCACGATCGATGTGAGTTATCAAATTGAGCAGACTCAAATCCAAAGCTCTCTGTGTTTCAGGAAGGAAGAAGTGATTTCTGTTTGTACAGCTTTAGTACAGGGAACAATCTAAAATTTTCAATCCTTTAAAAATCCTTAAGTTATAGGATGAAATCCCACACTTTACTGCAAGCATTTTTAGTTTTGCTGTCACCTGTAATGGCTTTAGCATTTCAAGGCAAGATATCACCCACAGAGAATTCCTCTTCCTTGCTCTGTCAGCTAGAGAAAATCAATTAAAAAATATATGCAGTGAAGTAATTCTCCTGTTTCTTGCTTGTATCTTAGCTCCCACTGAAAATAAATTGAGTTATGATGTTAAAAATTAAGGTGAAATAAAGACCAGCATACACTGTAATGGATTTACAGAGTCCCTTTTGGATTTCATATTCATTGTTCTGTAACCCATGAAATACTAGGGAACCTTGGGAAGAAGTCTAAACCCTTGACTTAAAAACCTCACACCCATTCAGAAAGAGATGATTAGGAACAACAGTATTCTAGCATTATATTTCTGGTTCTCTTCACTAGTAAAAAAATGGTTTCAGATTCAGCAATAATATTAATCAAGTGTTTTAAGACCACTTTTTCCTTTCCCTGCAGTTTCTCCTTCTTAGCACTCTCAGGAGTATTTGCTTCTGCCAAAAGGTAAATTCAGTTTCTGCCTGTAACAATCATGGCAAAATGAGGCTCAGCACACTTTTAGCAAGGAACAGATGTACTTTATATAGATCATTGTATTAGAATAGTACAAAATACTGCCAAATTAAAGGTGAAAAAACCCATGCTTTTCAAACATGCTTACAAGAAACCTGCATAATCATATTACTCCATCTGTATGTTGTATTACTTACAGAGGTTCAAAAAAGTTCAGTAAATCAGATTATTTCAAATTTTTTTGGTACAATTCTCTTAGAGAGCTTTCAAACTAAAATATGTGAACAAAGGGGAAAAAAAAAGGCAGCCCATTGAAAAATAACCAAAAATCACACATCTTAGAGATGTGGGGGAAACAGGGAAGAATTTGTTAAAGAACAGAGGCACTAGAAAATTTCCCTTAGAAATATCTTCTCCCTATCCCTGAAGAATTTCATAATTTTCCTGTATGTCAATATTTGTTTTTTAATTTGCCCGACAGCAGACACACACGATCCCACCAGTGTCTCCTCTCTGTCATTTCCACCCTTTTCCAGGAGAAAGTCAACTTAACACTCCCTCCCACTTCCCCCAGCAGAGGATATCCAAAATCCTCCAGATGACATCACAGGGCTGTCTGACAGGTGGGACTCAACCTTTCCTCAATAAAGCCAGCCATAAGATTTTAACAGCCTGACACTCAGCTTCATCTCAAGAAAAGGTGTCCAGGGGTTCACCCAAGGAGAAGAGATGGAGGACAATGTGCTCAAGCTATTATCCCTGCTTATGAACTTCTGAACCCACCCTGCAGCAATCAGGGTATCAGCAAAGGACTCCACTTCCACAGTGACACCAGCTAGGGAGCAGTTCTTGCCAAAAGAAACACCCCTGTCAAAATTCCTCTGCCAGCAGGGAGGTGCAGATGTTTCCCCACTCCTAATTTTGTAGCCCATTGGTTGAGGGACCTCTTCATCTTCTAGTCCCAAATCACATGTTCCGGGAGTTCCCTAAGGTGTAGAGATTATTGTTAAAGTAAAACAAATGATGGAAATTGAAACCTAAATAACCTGATTTAGACTGTAAAGAAAGAAAAACTGGCGGCTGATGGAATTTGCGCAGGTGTCCTCTCCTCCCATTTAAGCAATCAAAACCTAGTCACCAAAGTTTCCTCTCACATAACACAGATACAATGATAAAGAATCATTTTCTGGACCCATCCTTCCAAAATACCTTAACATTTCTAAAACATCTTTCGCTCTTCTTTGCCTAGGGGCAGACAGCTCACATTTAGGCAGTAAAGGAGAGGTGGCAAACTGTACTCCCGTGGTTTGCGTACATTTCATTTTTTGCACTTTGTGTTCATTAAAGATATGAATTATAAGCAAGTATTTTCCTGCATGTGCCTTGCAAAGCAAAATAGAACACAATGTTTGAAACACTTAGCTCTGTGTACTGTTTTGATGCCTCTTGCCAAAACCAGACACAGTGATGCTCTTTTGCCAGCTGTGGTCCACAGGACGCCAGTTGAGAGCTTTTTTTCTTCCACAAAAAGCTATCTGAAGCACAACTTCTCTATCCTCCCGTTCCAAAGACGCGTGTTTCAGGCTGCAGTAGATTTTCTCCTTTCAACCAGCAGCTCTGTGACACAACCCAGAGGCTGCAGGAGATGTAAACTATTTACCCTGCCTCGGCGTAGGTTATTTTTGCAAGCCAGCAGGCCAGCCTCCCCGGGCCATGTTTGTTTATAAGGCAAGCGCTTCCCGCTCCTGCAGGGCGCTCGTGGAAGGAGACGCCTGGGAGTTTCTGTTTGAGGAAAGCCACTGAGTGATCTGCATTTCTGGCAGGGGAGATGCTTTGTTTAACTTGAAAATAGCTTCAAAAAAGCAGCACAGCAAGTGCATTATCCCTGAAGAACCCGGTGTCACCAACAATGCTGCCATTCAAGTGAGGGGAGAAGACACTCCTACGGAGAAGTTCAAATGGAAGTACAAAGCAACCTTGAAAATCTCCCAGTTGAAATGTGGGTGATTTGGTTTCACATGGAGGCTGTGTACTTTCTCTCCCTCTCTCTTTTTCACTCTCATCTCTGTAATAATTCTCCCCGGATTGTCTCTCTGTCAGTCATTATGCATTTTTGGGGGTCTTTGTTTGTTAATTTGTTTTGGGTTTTTTTCAATAAAACAGGGGTGCCAAACCCTCAGAATGACTGTGTAAGGAATTTTCACGTTTGGAGACTATTACAAAAAAAAAAAAAAAAAAAATTGGGAATAAGCTGAAGTAAGTTATTGAAGCTTCCTACAGTTCCAGCCAACCTGTAAATGTAATTTTGAATGCATACTGTTCAGACCACATGATTTAGTTTATTTTCTAGATTATTTACTCCTTCTTGAAATCATTATATTTTGGGGTTTGTTGCTTAGAGCTAAGTCAATGCTTACATGGAAATGTTATTTTGAAAGAAAGGTATTTACATTTTACTGAGAAGTTGTACTCACACAATTTCAAAAATCCTGCACTTATTTAGTTGAAACTATTAGTCAAGTGTAACCCAAATTTGTGAGTACTTTGGGCCCAAACCCAAACATTTTTCTGCCAGTCTTTATTTTCTAATGCTTTTTAATTGTCTTAACTCTCCAGTCAGTTTTATCCATCATATTACTTCCCAGTTTTCTAGGAGAAAAATTAAGAATAATGAAGAAAAAAAAGAATTGGGAATTTCCTATTCTATCTATATATTTTAATAGGATGCTGAGGTTACACATTAGACTAAAAAGAAATGCAAGACAAATAAAGTGTATTTTCTCCCAAAAGTGGAAATGCTGGAGAGTCAGCACTTACAAAAATTTAAAGGAAGTCATGTGACATACTGAGACAGTCAAATATCTACAATTATGACAAAAACTCACAGAAGCCCTGTTTAGAGGTGAAAATAAAGTGATCTGCTGGGTCCTAGCTAAAACAAGTCAGCATTCCACCACCCTCTCAGTATTCAAGACATCATCGTCACAGCAGGCAGCAGAAATTCAGGAAAATACCCATTCCCCAAGTTTACCTCAGAGCTTTGGTCTCACAAATATATCAATGATTCACTTAGAAGTAATTCTGGGTTTTAATAATGCTTAATGCAAACCATGCTCTATTTTTTTTTTTTTTAATATGTAAGGAGGCTGCCATTTCACACTGATGATTAAATCCCAGAGGTGAAACAAGGGTTTCAGCCACAGCTGGGGCCAGCCCTGCTGGATAAAAAGTATCACGTAGGACACACCACATATTTCCCACGGAACCACAGAAAAGTGGCATTTTGAGAGGAAGGGAATTGTCTAGTAGCTCTCCTTTTGTTAGCAAATCTCTGAGCAAATCACTCAAGTCTTTTCAAAACATTCTACTGTGTGCAGGCTGATTGTGCTTCTTTCCATTTATTTATTAAGAGACAGCAAGGAAGAGAGAAGGAAATAACTAACATAAAATACAGGCGGGATGTAGAAACAAGGCGGACTGAGGATTGTGTCTCCTCTCCCACGGTTGCAGTGTGTACCACGCAAACTTAGGGCAGCTCATCTTCACTTCCACCACAACTTCACTTCTATTAGCACAGGGCTGCTTGAGCTTAGTATTGAAAGAGAAGGTTTAAAAATGCCTTTCAAACCTTGCACGGCTCTCTGTATAACATAGCTACAAGTGAATACAGTCTGCATTTCCTAGTAAAACAACTGTAAGCTTCAGCATCAAACATCAGACAAATTCAGCACTGATTAAATGGCAGTCCTGATGTGTAAGTCTCCACTAAGCTACAGGGCAGCCCTAAGAAAAGCTCTCCAGTTCTGGCAGCAAACCTCATCCCCAGTTTGGACTTTCAAGGGTAACTTCAACATGCTTCACATAGCACACCATGTTAACAACCACTTGTCACTCCTTTCCCGTCTCCTCTGCTTTCAGCCCACCTGGCAGGGTCATTACTTAAACCAACAGAAATACATTTTTCAGTAACATTTTCAGGGTATTAAATACCTTTTCAAGATCAGAATGTATCAGATGCCCAGCTTTTTTTTCCCCCTGTCTTTCAAAAGTTAGTGTTCAAAATGTCATTCATGAGCAACATGGTGTAGGATATTTTGCTGTTAGTACAGAACAAATATTTAGGTAGAGAACACGTAAAATCTATGGGGCAAATCTTAAGTAATTGCTACCGACTACAGTGAGTAGTGCTGCAAAGGGACTCTATAGGTTTACTTTGAATGGTGTTATATATTATTCTTCATAAATATTTGCCCCTGAAAATGGGAACAACTCATGCAACAGTGTTCATTCTCCATAGAGATCTCTACTTTGTATTAGCATATCCTGTTAGGATAAAACTGCATGAATCATGTTCCCCACAGAATAACCCCAGAAGGCCGAAGAAAATCTTACTAGAATGAGAGTTAAACTTTCCAAAAACCACCTAAAAGAAATCCCCTTTTTATTTGCCAGTTCAGATATTAACCTTCATTTATGTAACTTTAAATGGAAGTTTAACCTGAAAACTGGTGTTTGTAAGTAAAATGCCCATTGTAGTAGCGTTATAAATGAAACTTGCTCACACTGGGTTTGTGTCTGTACTTCAACCATCCTGTTGCCAACTGTGTGAAAAACAGCCATGAAGGTGCAGAAAATAATGGATTCCATTTTTTTGGGTTGAGGGTTAGTTTCAAGCATTTGGCAGTAGAATTTACTTCCATGCTCTACAGATCAGAGGTACAACAGCTATTTGAATTCTTTCTCCATTATCACCTTTCTGTCTCCCAGAACCTCACCTTAATTCATTAACAGAAGAAAGAGGTGAAATTCTCTCAGTCAAAACACTGTCTTTTGTTTCTTACAATACGCTGGGATTATTTTTGTATGAGGACAGAATGCTGCCCTTTGCTGGGATTTTGTATAATAAATACTATCTATTATTTAATGATTTTAATAATGTTTGAACTAAGGATAATTTGGGGTGAGAAACTCTTGAGTCTAACCACTTGGGCTTTAAACTGCTGTGCATGTCTCCACCACATCTTTTAAACTGAAACTCCAATTCTCATCTCAGTCTTCTAAGTGCTGACAGAAGTGCAGCCTTCAAGTCCAGTGCTGTTACTCATACATGAATATATGCTGATGGACACATTTGCAAGCAGACACATTCAGTGTACAGAAAACTGAGAAATATTGTGGGAGGTGCTGAAAATGAAACTCTAAGCTCTGTCATTTCCTTCAGAAAGTATAAAACAACACAGTGATCTTAGGAAGCATTACTGTGATGAAAGAACCCAATAGTACAGCTGTGTGAAAAACCCAAGACAAATAATGTTTGTTCGGTTAAAATGGGATACATTGCTAAGGCCCTTTTACACTGTTTCGTAGAGAAGACCATTCTCCAGGCCCTGAATAGACTGAAGAAATGTTAGTGTTCATTTTAGAAGAGTATTCAATATATTTAATAGATCATCAAGATATTAGAACGTTTTTTCCAACCATCCAATGCAATTAATGCACATCTATTTAGACCCAGATATTCCACAGGAGCACAAATGTCTTTGCAAGGGCAAAGATGGGAGATTACTTCTCATTCTCTTCTGCATGCTGCCTGAATGTGCACACTGCAGACTGGAATAAAAGACAAGTTTCTGCATTGCTGGGAAAAACAGCTGGATTTAATTGTGTGTAAATTTACCCTGCGGTGTTTTGTCCTATCTATCAAACAGTAAACTGTCATCTCAGTCATCCTCATAGGCAAAATAATAAAGGAGCTAATCCTGATTAGGTCTAACATTGCCTGAATCACATTTATGTTCACCCTGAAAAAACAGGTCACAGAAGTTAATCCAGCCTGCAAAAACATCTAGAATCAGAAAAACCATCAGGCAGAGTACAAGTCATATGCCCAGTCACCTGACATGAGCCATACACCCCGTCTTAGAAAGAATTAACCCACTGCAAAAATTTAACCACTGGAAACCTCTTCAACTGCCTTCCTTTCCTCTCTTCTTTTTCCCACGTTTCCCAGGAACAAAAATAGAGCTAGAAATACATAAAAGGAAGTACATAAATTCTTTTAAAATTTGAGATTTGCTGAAGATTTGTAACCGAAAGGCCTAAAAGAGGCAAGATTCTGCAGGGAGAAGCCTGTGTTAACATAACCTTTCTGAGGAAGGTGAACAGGGAAAATTAATCAGAGAAAGTCCTCCAGGAGAGCAGTTTATAAAAGAGGTTCTCTGTAACAGCAATCAGGGGGAGCCTAAAGTTTATCCAAGGGAGACTACGTTTTATTCCCTCTCAGGCTTGACCAGACACTGTACTTCACTGCTCACAAACTGGCTGGACAAGAAAAACATGTGCTGACAGGCTGGATATCACCAAAATGAAGGTGTCAGCCTTGCTCTGAGATCACTCAACTGAACAATCGTGTAAGCTCATCCAGAAGCATTTCACTGCTAATGGCCAGCAAGCCAAGTTGCTGGCTTGCTCATTTCCTTCTATGAACACACGCCAGCACACCTGAATCCTACAGCAGAATAAAGGAAAATCCAGAAAGCTGCTGCTAAACTTACTGCTTATAATGAAATCACTGCAAGATCTTTTTATGCAGACCTTTTTTGGGCCGTTTTCCAGGATGAAGCAACAGCTGCTTTTGCCAATCTCCTCACAGGCAAAGAAAATTTTCAAGATTAATTGCTCTGATAGAAAACAGGAGATTTTTTTTTCCCTTTGCTTTGTTAGTGTTGCTTCTCCTGAAGTCAAGTTTCTATCCTGGAGGCTCTTCCAACTGTGAATTAATTACAGGTTTGATAAGCTGCATACCTGTTGTTCACAGAGATCAGGAGTGGTAAACTTAAAACACCCTTTTATTTCCTAGAAGACTTTATTTCCTGGAAGACTGTAAAATTAATTTCCCACTTCTCCAAGAAAGCTGATGGGAGGCAATTGCTGATGTTCTCGTATGGTTAGAAGCGTAGCAAAAGGAGACCTCTGTTGAAAACTGGGCTTTAGCAGAAGACAAGGGCCTGAAAACATGGCATTCCTTGCTCTTCCCCTGAAGAGCTTCCAACTAACCCATAAATGAAAGTCGCAGAGCCCATAATGCAGACTGGTGGGTGCCCTTGATGAAACCCATGCTACACAGGATGTCATCCTTTTTAATTAGGACATTTAACAGATGAATATGGCCAAGAACCAGAATTGCCTGCTCTTGTTTAAGAATAAGCTCTCCACCCAAACAAAGTATTAATGTGTCACTCTGTATAATAAATACATGACTTGCTATACAAAGAAGTAGAGTTGAATGGCTTTGGCCTTGTCTCGAACTAATTTATTTTAAGTCTATATATAACAAGTTCCTCTGACAATGAATTGTGTAACGTCTACAAGACAAAAACCGGCACACTTCGTTAGCTACAGAAAGACAGGTGGACTGACAGAAACTTCCACTTAGTGCTTTATTGGCTGCCTGCCATAGTTTGAATGGGGGCAATTATGAAAAAATTGAACACATGACTTTAATAAGCTTCAATATAGATCGCTGTCTGGTGGAAACTAAGCTTTACAATAAGTTACTCTGGGTCTAGTCTTTGCTGCTAAGAACAAATCTGTTGTTTCAGATGTCAATCATTTATTCTTGGTACTATCTGAAAAGGTTAGAGAGAATACTGACATGTGGAATTGCGGATGACACGAAGCAGCCGCGGCACTATCTCCCTCCACATCCTGTGAGATAGCCAGGCTCCCTCTGTGCCAGTGGGGAAGTATCTCTCTGAGCACAAGAAGGATGTGGCAGCAGCACCTGACTCCAGGAATGCACAGCAAAGAGCAGCAGCTGATGCTGCAGGGGGTTCGATATCAGCCTCTTCAAATGGAACAGTCCTCTGCCCATAGCTGAGCACTGGATACTTCACACATAAATGAAAAATAATGTTATCAAATATTTAGGATGGATACGTCTTGATGCAAAGGTATCCTTCAGGGGTTTTACAGTTCAAGTTCCCACCTCCAGCAATTGAACTAGCTGAGAATAAGATAGCAAATAATCCATCACTTCACACTCACCATGTGCTTGGGGAGGCATCACTGCAGCAGTTAATGCTTGTTCCATGTTTTGAGCAGCTTTAATCAAAGTTGAGGTTTGGATGAGCCACCAAGTCTGCTTGCCAGCCAATGCTCTTCCTTCCCTGGTCAAGCACAACCTGCCTTTTTAAAAAAAACCTTCACATTACCCCCCCAAAGGGACTGCTCTTTCAGCAATAAAGGTCTGCAGGGAACTTCTTCAGGACTGAAGCACGCCACTGATAGGGGAAGCAGCCACTGGCCCTCTTGCACGAAAGCCTGCCTACATGTGGGACATGGAAATCCAGGCTTGTTGGAACTGCTCACATGGGAACGGGGGCAGAGAGACTGACCAGAGCAAGAGCAGCAGCGATCCCAGCCTCCCGTACAATTTTTTTCCTAATTCCCTATCAGAAGAAGCAGTGGGACAGTTTCTCCTCATCCCCACACCCACCTGCCAACTCCAGCTCCCTCCCCTGGCAGCACTGAGGATGTATTTCCATGGGCTGCTGCCGATATCATTACATTCTATAATTTCGACCTGCTCCCAAACCCTCTGTAAAAATAGTAGCAATTATTAACAACAGGAACAATGTGCTCTGATGACAAATCTATATGAGACATTTCTGACACACCACAAATTCAGTAAGGACAAGTCCAAATAATGAACTGTCATAATTTGGCGCACAAATGCAACATGGAGAACAACTGGCTAGTCAATAATCTGCAGCACCAGACAGGAGGTCACTGCCTTACTGTGAGTCATCAGTGTAATAATTTATGAGAAAGCAGTTACAATATCAGGAGATACCAACAGACTCTTCTGTGTAAGAAAGGATAAACAAGCCTCCTGCTCAGGGCAGGAAATTCACTTCAAGGGCAGTGTTGTGCTTTGGGCAGTATCGTTCCCAGGGGAGAAAAACTTGTGAAAAAACAAATCCAGAAAGTCACAAAAAGGACCTTCAGCAATTTGAAAATAATTGATTATGAGTACAGATTATAATTATGAGATTTGTTCAGTCTAGAGACAAGAGTCACATCATAACAGCTCTGAAATGAGTACAAAGTTTTTGAAAGACGGATGAAATGTAGCCCTGCTCCTTGTGCACTTGCACAAGGTGAGAAACAAAGGCTGAAATTTGAACACTGAGATCTCAGACATCCAGAAGATCAAGTTTTCTTTGAAACCCTAACAGTGAATAGAAACAGATTGTTTACAGAGGTGCAAGAATAAACATTTCTTCCCAAAGGTTAAAAGAATTATTAGACAAACAGGTGTTAGAAATGGTTTAGGTACAGTGCCTTCAGGTGGAGGGACAGCCTAGACAATTCAAAGCTCTTTGCAGACTTATTGTCTGTCACTCTTTATAAATTTACCTCAAAATGCAAATTGAACTCATTCAAAAACTGAATATATATCTCTTAATTTTTAGTACATAAAAAATCATTTAATGTAATTCCATTTTTAATTTCATAACATTCAAATTCTAACTTGGCCTAATGAACAATAAAGAAAATAACCTAAACCCAAAATGTTCCAATTTAAGATTCAGAAAACACATATTATGGTATTACAGAGACTACACATTACTGTTAATTGCTCACCAAGCCAGAAAACCTATCTTCCACAGAGTTCTTATCAAGACAATTCCATCACTGGAATTCCAAAATTCCAACAAAACGGTTCCCATTATCATATTCACATCAGAATATGAATAGAGGTTAGATCAGCTGTAGCATCAGTCTTGGTGACAGTCTGAAATCCTAGAATCATAAAATGGTTTGAATTGTAAGGGACCCTAAAGATCTTAAAGGTCATCTAGTTCCAAGCCCTCTGTCCCAGACTGTTCTCTCCACACAAAGGTTTTAAAAAAAGGAAAACAACAGCTAAAGAATTACTCAGGATCTCAGGGAAAAATTGTTTTGAAGAGACACTGAATCTTTGGAAATGAGGAGACTATAGTATTTTGTTTTTTCTTCACTCAGGAGACTCAGAAGTTGCAGCAAGCCTTAAGTTAAATTAAAACATATTTTTATTACACTTTGAACATTGCAGTGTTTCTTTGATCATAATAGCTTAATCTCAGAAGAACAAAGCAGCATTAAAAACCATTCTCTGACTCCACTCATGTCTCCTAATCTCCTCTGAGATTATTTTTAATGCAGGCAAGAAAACATCTCTTTCCAATAAGAAAATCCATATCACATTTGTCTACAGACCTTTAATTGTTTAATGCTATTTCCCTAGGAAGATGTTCAGTTTCATCTACAAAATCTTTTTTTTTTCTTTCTTTTCCAAAAGGCTGATCAATATTTTGAAATATAAAGCTACTTTATAAAATGCCTTGATTTTTCAAATGAGTCAAACTGAAGCTATAACAAATAACACAATTTACCACATCTCCCCCTATCCAATGTATGAGATCTCTTGTGAACAGCAGCTTCTGCCAGTTGAGGTTTTGTCAGAGCAGTAAAATTTTGCTTTCCAGAGCTTTATGTTCTTTGTGCACAGCTGGAGAACTTCATATTTAGCAGAGGATTACCATGCATATGCAACTGAATTGTTAATTTATAGGGGAAGGTGAAAAGTAGCACTGACAGTGTAGTGTGAAAGAAGATGATATATAGTCAAGCCAACAAGGGCCGCACATAAGAGTGGAGTCGAAGTGCCACCAGTCAACTCAGCTGGACTCAAGCTGCCAGGCTTTTACAATACCAGTTCTTTATTAACAGGAATAACATTTTCCTTACAGCCTGAATCCCTAACAGGCAAAAGAATGTTTAAGAACAGGGAGGAAAAATGCCATTGTAAAAAGTTCCTTCATGCGCCTTCTCAGGAGGGTTAGGGAAACAGACACCAAGTGCTCGCAGTGTTGCAGAAGTGTCTTGGATTTCCTTATGGTCTGTGTCCAATGAATTTCAGGGGAAATTTCCAAAGAGGACACACTGTTATAGCACAATACACTCCAAGGATACTCTGTTCAGCTCCATCCAGCAGGTGTTTTGAAGGAATGCTCTGCCTGAAACCTGCCTTTTGATTACTACGGCTTTGGAGACCTTCTGAAAAGAGAGACCTGACAAGGGCACTGAGCTTTGTTTAGAGAACTTAATCCTTATTCTCCCAGCTGCCAACAAGGAAAGGCTATGTTTTGCCTAAGTAAAAAATTCCTTTCTTAGAATCAAGAGATGAAAGTGGCAGAAAAGAGCAAACACCCTTCTCAAACAGCCGAGTTAACATCTCCAACAGCTGCCTGTTACCAGCAACAGAAACATCCCTTTTCACTTTGACCACATGTATCAAAGTAAAAAATCTCTGCCAGGTAGCATTAGGCATTACATGAATACAAAAAAACATCCAAAGAACAGATCCTGTGAGACTCTGAGTTCTTCACTCCTGTTGAAATGAATGGTGTGGAAGGTGCTACCAATGTAACCTGGGGGATGAATCACATGGCAAAGGCTACAAAGCATAAGCCATTCCAGTGCTATACTAAGCATTTTTGGAAATATTTCCAAAAAATGATAAAGAAAAAATTTGAGTTAAAATGAAATTCCAGTCTTGAAAATCTCATGGCAATGTGTGCATCCATTACTCCTAAAATACTGATAATGCGAGTCCAAAGAAAAAAATTTTCGAAGTGTTCATAGATTTTTTTTTTCTTTTCTCCTAAGAGCTTTACTTTTATCAGTGGCACACAAACCTAGAGACTTCAAAAGTATTGGGAAGGAACATGGGTGGTGAGGCACTGGAAACAGGTTGCCAGAGCAGCTGTGGATGCCCCATGCCTGGAAGTGTTCAAGGCCAGGTTGGATGGGGTTTGAGCCACCTGGTCTTGTGAAAGGTGTCCCTGCCCATGGCAGAGGCAGCAGTTGGAACCAGATAATCTCTAAGGTCCCTTTCATTCTGGAAACCAAACCATTCTGTGATATTTAAATATGGCAGGCTTGTAGTAAACCTAATTTGAAGCATTACAGTTCATTCCATGAAGCTTTTCTTGAACAAAACCTTTACTCATGAGCAGAAGAGTTTAAGAAGGAGTGCATTTGTTGCAGTTCCTTCAAAGATCTGACCTAGAATGGCCCAATGATAAATCAGTAACCGCCCCTGGCTATACTAATTCAGACTCCAGGGATCTGAAGAGTTGAATTTCCTGACAATGTCACCTCCAAAGGAATATGCCAGCTCAGCAGGAGTTTTCCAGCAGCCTTGCTTCCTGCCTGTGAGAAGCTATGGCAGGCCATGCAGCAGCACAGTGGATGGTGTTGTTCATTCCAGTATTTGGGAACTGCTGAGGAAACCGACTGGGTTGAGAGATAGACCAAGCTGGACTGAAAAGCTGAGAAAAACATTGGACACAAAACTGGTAAGCAGCAGAAGTGACCCTGGAAATCTGGGAACTATATAAACTCACATAAGGAGGGGAATGTGCTGGGGAAAACTGAGTCGGGTGAAAACAAGAGGTGCTGGATGTTTCTCTACAGCTTAGAACTGCACTTTGATTTGTTGAATCTCATAACTCCTCTGTGGAAAAACCTTTCTGCAAGGCCCTAGCAAAACATCCTGTCCCTTCCAAGTGCTGGACATGTGGAGATTTGCAACCTATTCTTTGTGCCACTTTGTTCACTCAAGAGAAAAGTTCTGTGACATGGATATGTATGGTCATTGTGCTGCATCATGCTTTGGTACAATGGGGGGGTGTGCTACATGAGAGGACTTCTGTTTTCCACTTGATTTTTTCCAAAGTCTAAACAATAACCCATGAAACCACAATATGTTAGAAGCACACTAAAAAAAATCACCAACTCACCTACCCACCTGCCTCCTAAGGAGATGGTTGAAGTAGTGTTACTTTTGCAAGTTTAATAAAGGATATTTATCACTGTGCGTAGAACCCTTTTTTAATTATTGTCAGAAATGTAAAAAGTAGGTGAGGTAAATAACCATGAATAAAAAAAAAAACTAACAAAAGTAAAAGAGGAGGAATGATCTGCAAGCAATGCTACTTGATGCTTTGCTGGGACCTGTTTCCCCCAGCAGTACCTGGGGGTGAAGCCAGAACAAACATCTAAGCCACTCTTTTCTCAAGTGGTCCCCAATTCTTTGCTCCATTCCTCTGTGTGCTCTACCTGAAAACCCCAGTTTTGATCACCCAGCAGAGTCAGCACTCACAGGTACCACTGATGCCAGAAAGGAGCTTCACACCTCCAGTAAGTGCATGCCAAAGGGTGGAGCCCAGAGTGCCTCAAAACCAAGCACATAGCAAATCAATGATGTCACAAGGGGATTTAGCCACATCAGAACACACTTCCTTTGAAAGAGACACTCCAACCAAAAATTCAGTTTCCTTCTGTTTTGATGGCATTATTTTGCAGTTACATAAGTGATCTGCTCCACCGTGCAGCTGCCTAAGTCCCAGGGACAAGCAGAGAGAGGAATCAACAGCAAGGAGCTATACACTGCTGCTCACATGCTAAATCAGGCTGGTTTTACCCAAATGTGAAACTGCAGCCTGGGAGTCTTCTTCTAGCCTGAACCCTCCTCTGCCTTGATGCTAAATGGGGGGACAGATATCCCTTTGTCTAACTTTGGTGATTTGTAAAACTAAACTTTCAGTTTACACTTACAGTAATGTTACAGTAATGATACTATAATGATGGTTGTCTCAAAAAAAACCCACAAGGAAATGAATAATCATGGCCTCAGCAGGGTTTGAATAGCATGTGGTAAATAAGGTGATGGTCAGACAAGATAAAATCATGAATAGGGACTCATTAGGTGAGGATGGCTCATCCTTTATACTGAAGAAAGCAGGGGTCCAATGGAAAAGCTAATCTGTTCTCATGCAACTGGAGACTGCCCAGCAATGCATATGCACAGAAGTCAAAGGCTGCATGTACAACATAAACAGACAATTTGATTGCAGCACTAGTAAGGGTATTTTCATCTGTTTCGGGCTTGTGTAGAGTGACTTACTTGGCATATGAAACTTAACAGCTGACATCATTTAAGATCTATAAATTTTCTTTCAGAAAGCCACTTTTCTCTCCTTAAAATGTATTACTTTCAGTGCATTAAGGACTTGGTTGAATTATTTGGTCCAGATCAGGAAGCAGCCCAGATTAACAGATTCAGTTTTGGAGTGCTGAGGCTGGAACACACACCCTTCCTCTGCCACATCCCTCCTCCTATGTGCCTTGCAAGGAGGCCAAAACACGGATGCCTTCGCAACTGAAGATCCTGTCTGAGAATCAAGCAAATGGTGACAAACTCTCTGCCATTCTGCAAGGGAAATTTACTCTCCCTTATTTTAGATTAAGCTGCCCTGAGAAAAGCAATGGGACTGTAACATGGCAGTACCTCACAGCCTAAGTGGGCTGACACTCAGATTTTGAAAGCCATTTGGTCCAGCATATGAAACAGCAGCAGTCTGTTACTGTTTATACTGTTACTTGTATCTACAAATATTTCTGTGGCCTTTGTCACCAGTGGAGACAGCTACTCCCAATTAATGTCTCTCTTAAACAGCTCTGTGGAGTCAGACTGCATTACTATTTCCATTTTGCAGAAGAGAAGGTAAAACAAAAGAACAGACCAGATTTACAAGAGTATCTTTGTGACTAACTCCCACTGACATGAGCCAAACTTGGTTCAACTGCAGAATTTCTGTGGATCTGGATCCACAAATCAAATTAGCATCTAGGTGGGATTATTCTACAAAGCTTTGTATCTTTGAAAGGTCATTAGTGTACTAAACACAATTTTTTTTCAGAAAATTGAGCTGCATTGTTTCCTTCAGTAAAGGATTGGTTACTACCACTAAAATATTAAACAGACAAGAGAAACTGGAGCAGGAGGAGTGGCAGGGTTAAACCAAATGCTTAAATGATGAATAGCTCTTTTCAATAGCTCTTTTTCACACTACTCATAATATAATTTTCCCCTAATACTGTCTACTTATTGTATAAATAGAAGTAATAGTAGCCAATAAACACTGAAAATATAAAAATCAATAATGCTGTCACACAGTAAAAAATTCTTGTCATTCTAGCCAGCAGTTTCAAAAGCACAGACTTCACTACATTTTTTAGATCTATATAAAAATGTAACAAAGATTTACACCACTATCTTTACTTAGCTCTGAAAAATTCTTCTGGTGTAGACATAAATTGTAAACCTAACCCAGTGTAAGTGCAAACCTAACCACAGGACCACAGCACTCCTCTAGCTCTTCAATCCAAGTGTGGAAGGTGTTTTCCCACAAGTACAAACAATTTGCTTGGGAAGAAGCAGGAGCAATGCACCACTCATGAGAATTTTTTCAGCAAATCTCATCTTTGCTCCACTTCTAGCAGGTCCATGGCAGGGCTGCAGCCTTTCTCCAGTGTAACACCCATCTAAGAACTGCCCACTGAGAGCAGGAAGGTGCTTCCCAGAACCAGCAATGTCATCTTCATGCCAGGACATGAAAGCACACAGGTGGCAGAGTTGTTGTCAGTAGCTGCTGACACCCAAGGCTGTAAAGCTCCAGACTGAATTCCCTCCTTGCTCTCTAAACACACAGAGGACTCTGCCAACAAATTGCTTACAGAAGTGGCAGAAAAAAAAGAGCTTTTTCACCTATTAAAACTATTATGTTTCAGAGTCAGATTTTCTCTTATTTTTACATCAGTTAGGCTTTATTTCTGTTTGTTACCTAAAAAAACCTTAAGATATTTGTTACAAAAGGAAGGCTGTAACATGAGGTTTTTTTAGAGCTCTTTGGTGGCAGGATGCTAGCTGACTGTACAAACATGTTCCAAGGGAAAGAAGCTCACTTTAAAAGGTTAGATTTTCACATAATTTTTAGCCTGCTTTTCTTTGATGTTACTATTTTATTATTACACAAAACATGTACATAACTGAAGTGCATGACCACATATGTAGAAAGTGTCTAGGATCTTTTTTTTTGGGTCCAAAAAGAAGAATTTCTAAGGCATTTATGTCTAAGTTATAATAGAGTGCTTAATACAAAAAAAATTAACAAAGTACAATGACAGCAGATAATCCAGACTGAATCCTTCTCAGGTTGTAGAAAGTACAGAATCTCCCTCTGCCACAGAGAACAGCCTAAGACAAGTATTAAAACCCTTCAAAAACCAAAGCACTGCAGAGGACTGCTATTAACCACCCACAATGATTGTGTCAGTTCTCATTGGCTGCTACTTAAGATACCGGATCAATCACAAATGTTTTGGAGAACTCTGTTTTAAAGAGAACTGACTAGGAAAAACAACAAGAATATCACTACACATCAGTATCTGGGTTTGTATGGGAACTGTAATCTAAGAGAAATGTGAATTTCTGTACATGTAATACAGCCACTACCAAGGAGAAACCATTACACATGCCAGCATCTCTATTTCATACACAGCAGCAATTCCATGCCCAGATTTTCCCACATGAACAAGATGCTCCCTAGACAGTTTTAATCCTCACTGTCCAACTAAAATGCCTACTGCAGCTGGGCTATCCCTATTTGCAGAAAAAAACTTCTCGAATTTTCTTCTTTACAGATACAGCCGGAATTTTTTCTCTTCCCTTCTTTTTTTAAAGAGAAGACATGTCAATAACAACTGATCCAGACAGACACAAAATTTTACAAACACCATAATAACTTCAGACACTCTTTTACCTTCCCTCTTTTTACTGATGACCTCTGGTATATATTTACCTATTTTCCAATTTATAAGGCAGCAAACCTAATGAATAAAGTACATCTTCAGGCAGCTACTAACACTGAACTGTTAACAGAACATACAGAAAACTACATTTAAAAATAATAAAGCTTATGAGATGTTCCAGCTCTTTGAAAACTGATCTGAAAGAATGCTCCCAAAGTCTAAATTTATTTGCAAAACTGAAGTCAGTAATGACAGATTCAGAAGGTGAAAATGTTATTTCTTCATCTGTAGCTGTATTTTCAGCTGGTGACTTCGCACAGGCAGCCATCCTTCATTCAACAAAATCTACTTGGTGGCCTTTAATCAAACAGAATACATTTAACAATTTAAACAAAAGACTGAGTTTTCACTTGATACTTAGTCACAATAGAAAAGAGGTTAGTTTAATGTCACATTCACCTAATTAATATGCATTCAGATTTTAGAAGAGGTATTTAATTAATGATTTATTTATTTAATATATATGTTGCTTGATCACAGCATATGTCAATATAGAATTAGGTTGTCAATTTTAGACATTTCAGACTAGAATTTCTATGCTTTTTACTACTAAAGGAAAACATAGCTGGCTGTTGTAAAGGTTCACTCTGTACACAAGGTGCCACGGTTAGGGAAAAAAAAAAGTTCTTTTATTGCTTAGGCTGATCAGATACGAAACAAAGCCTCCCATGAAGAGCCTTAGATTGTACCTAACCCAGGTAAAGGAAGAAACTAAGCCCATCTGTTTCTGAAGCTATGTCACTCATGCTGATTTTCCCAGTACTCTGCACAGCCACCAAGATATTCTGTGTTTGGGAAGAAAAAGAAATTTGCTGGAAACCTCCTGCAAATGAAACCCAGCTGCTTAAGTACAATCCCAGATGTCTCCTGCACCATGTGGCTTTGATAGATTAAATTGAGCATAAGAAAGAGACGAAATATTTATGAAAATTAAATTTGCAGTATGCATGTCAGTAAGCCTGAAAAACATTTTTTTCAAGCAAAGACAGGAAACCATATTTTTCACCCAATCAGCTTAGGCTGGGTTATAGTGGTGGTATTCATGGAGCTCCTGAGGTGCTTATGTTTCATGCAGACTGCTTAGCTTTTATTCACACCACTTATTTCAGAAACAGGGACCCCAGATACTGCCTCTGACACCAGCAGATCAAACATTTGCAAACAACATGCTCAAATGAATTACTACATTTTATTCCTTATCCACCAAAAGTTCAGTATTTCAAAGGCTGGGAAAAAGCTCAAATCCCACTGAGCACTCTGGGTAACAAAACTGTGTACTGGACATCAAATACTGCTGGGACAAACAAACATGCCCTCTTTCACACTCAAGGGAATGCTGTCAGACACTAAAGCAAATTCCTACATCCTGACACATCATCAGGCTATTCGTTCCCCAAAATGTCACACTTGTATTGGCTTCCTCAAAAGAGAAGTGGAGGAAAAAAACGATTGTGGTAAAAGAGAATAGAAAGGACAAATTGAGGTCACATTTTCAATTAAGTGAAGCCATGGAAACACTAAATAACTCCATTTTTACAATGTTAAATGTCTTGCATAAAATCTGCAAAGACACCTGACATCTCTGGCTCTCCACAGTCCCTGTCTTGCCCATCTCAGTAGATCTGTTATCACTGTAATAAGCTCTATTGCAGAACATGACCAGGTTTTCCCTTCCTAGCCATTTCTAAATTTCATCCATTGGCAAACAACTGTCTTGGAAAGGGTAGCATTCCCATTCAATATGCTCTTTTTTCTCCTTTGGGGAATTGAGAAACCCAGAAAAATTTTTTTAGAAGTTAATCTTTGTGACCATTTGGCACTCTATTACTTCAAAATCCTGCCTGATACAAATATCCTTTCGAATACAGAACTATGACCTAATACTCACAGATGTGATCTTCTTAGCAAAGCAAAATTAGTACAAAAGGCTAATATTTATACTGTGAATTAGTAATAAGGGGGCTGCACTTCTCTGCGCAGCTCACTGAATGTTTTTAAAACAGAAACCAAAAGGTCATTAACTTCAGCAAAGCAGGAACAGAGACAAATCTAACACTTCCCATCACCCTTGTGCTCCTTAAACACCTCCTGAACACATCACAGGGCACCGGATGAGCCGGGACAGCAGAGCTGTCCCAAAGGAGATCAGGAGTTTATTTGAAGAAGCCCAGCAAGCAACAGTTCCCAAACTCTCTTTCAAAAGAGGAGCAATGAATATCCTATTTCCTTTTCATGGAATGTTTATATGCTATGGCTCAAGAACCTTTTAAACTGCCAAGCCAATGCAAAGCCACATTTCAGCACAGGAAGAACAATGCATTTGCTTAGTGTGCACGTTTTGACTTCTTACAAGAACACATTGTGTCTGAAGCAACAGCCCAAAATCTGCTGAGAGATGACCAGTACCACTGCAATATCACAGTAACTCCACAGACAAACATCACAAACATCAGTAGCATTAGAAAATATGTCCAATACAGTCCATTTCCAGTGTCAAATGCTAAAAAATAGAAGGTTAGTAAAAAGACAAAACTGTCCTTAGTTTGGATAACTAAACTAACACACTAGCCCTGTTCATTTTTTAAAGGAATCAAGTCTCCTCTTCTGCAAATTACTCAAGGAAGAGAGTAGTCCTGTGAGTCTCAAAAAGTCCATCTAAGTTTAAAATCACACAGGTCATTTAACCACTTGGCGGTTGTTTGGATTAACACATGACACACCTAGTCTCAGTCCACTTAAGTATTCTGCTTTCTAGTGATGAACCTGGAACAACAGGCACTCAAAAATCACACAAGTGAAGTGTTTGCCACACTGCAAAACATGTCAGACCTTCAAAGCCAGTATCTCTGTCAAGGTGAGGATAAACTCCGGTTCAGACCAAGTGGTGCAAAGGACATTTCTTATGTCCTGAGTTGAATCGTATCTCCTAGAAAAACAAGGATTGAGGGAATTAAAGAAGGAAAAACCCAAGTATTTGCTAACTTCCCTCCAGGTATGATGCTGAAGAGATGAGATTTCGAGCATCTGTAATGATCACCATAAGCTACTTTTGCTGCTGATTAATAATGAGAGATTAATATCCGGGGATGCCATTTAACAGCTGCAGTCTGAACCTCGTGAACACAGACATGGCTATGCATTTAACAGCTGGGTTCAAACTTTAAGTGGATTTTCCTGTATGGTAACTAGGATCAGTTTACAGTTGAAAAATTATTACTTTAAATGCATGCTGTACAACTACACCACACAGCTACCTCTGAAGTAACACAGCCCGAAGGTTACCTATCCTTGTGCTTCCCGCATCATCCTTCAACTTTCAACAAGCCAAACTATGTCAGGTCCTATCTCCTACTTCCCACAATTTTTACCTTTAAATCTCCAAGTGTTAAAAAGCATCAAGGAGTAACAAATGCCAGAGGTGGACGTGGAGGCCTGGCACTTCTCCAGACAACAACCAGACCAACAGGTGAACATGAAATTCTTTTACATTACACCAAAGTACAGAATTGCCTGCTAAATCCCTTAAGCAGTGAGGGAACTGTCTGACAAATAATTATACCAAAAAATTTTGTTGCATCAGGTTTATGTATTTACCAGATTGCAAAAATAATTGACTATTGCCTCTGCTCAGAGTCTCTGTGGCTTTGGATCCATTAATCATACAGGCTGATATGTCATCCCACAGTGTGAGGCTGGAGTACAACAAGAGGCATAAACTTCTCTTCGAAGATATAGCTGGGTCCTCTTCAGTTTTCTCATACTTTCTACCCCTTATTTTTCACAAGTGCTACACTCTTTCATTCAGGAAGAACTCTATGGATTTCCACACATTACTTTAGGACAAGGCTGCAACACAGTCAACTTTGATATTCAAACGATGCTCATTTGTAGCACCACTCAGGATGCCACCAGTGGTAATGTAGGAAGATGGAAAAATCTGCCATATCTCTATCCTGCCTCCATCCTATATGGGTAAAATGGGCAGGAAAATCTCAGGATTTTTGTAAAGCTCCATTTTTACAGTAAGTTATGGCTTACACTTCATTCCATGTATAGGACTGATACAGCTATGCAGTGACAGATGCAAAGGATTCAGGCCAAAACTACAATTTTGTCCCAATGCTCAGCCTCTTATGAAACATATTTTTTTTTCTTCTTTTTTTTTTTTTTCTTTTTTTTTTTTTTTTAAGATGACCTTTGCTCAGATTATGGGATAAAAGAGAGTTTTTAAAACAAAGAGGCAGGCTTGGTAAAAAGAGCTTTTGTCACCAGTTTCCTTGACAGTACATCCTTCTAAGTTGCATCATTGAGCTCAAGTAAGTATTTTTTCTAACCATCCAGTTAAATTAGCTTTTGGCCAACATCATTTATGATTCAGTTTTTAAACAAACATTACCTTTCATGACCTAATTTTTGAACATTTCCTTTAGAAGGAATCTCCTTAAATTGAAATTCCAGCCTGAAAAATTACCCTCAGTAAGTTTGCAATGCAGGATAGAAGCAGAAAATAGTGCTCAGCCCAAAAGCCTGAACATAAGATTCACAGTTCAGTCTGAGTGAATTGCTCTGTGCTTCTTCCTTACACGTTGATCTCAAGTTTAGAGAAGATTAAATTCAGCCAAAAATACTCCAACAGACAGACATGAGCAGCAGCCAACACAGGTCACAAACAAACCATGTCAAAAACATCTCAGTTCCCTCCAGGATAAAACAGAGGCCTTATAGACATAAACAAGTAAGATCACACGTGAACTGGAGGATGAGGCTAGCACTCAAAAATGTTCTTAAGAAATGGGAGAAATGTTTGGGAGAAGCTTGGGTGCTATTAAGACAGTATAACCCAATATTCAGCCACTGTAACAATGCACACACAAAAGTGATTGCACATATGAAGAAATACTCAGGGCTGAGTTTTGCATTTTGAGGAACATACAGAGAGTGTGAAAAATGAACAGCAAAGTTCAGCAAAAGTAACTGGAGATAATCAAGACCAGACAAATAGAATTGGTTTTGAACTAGCACAAAGACAACTAGGGTACACTTAAGACTAATTTTTCTGGAGGTGAAAATAAGGAGACACTGGAAATGGTTTCCTAGAAACCTGTGGTCACCTCATCACTGAAGGGAAGCCAAATATTGGTAAAAGTATGTATGTATGTAAGTATATCAGAGGGATTAAATAAACCCCTGGCATCTAGTGCAAAGCAGTCATTACATTAATGATCTAACTATATCTGATTTTAGTAACCATGTAGAACCATCAGGATCTCCCCTGGTATATGTACAGGCCAAAGGGAAACTCCACAGGTAAGTAATTCATGTCCTCACTGGGATCATCCTGCAAGGAAACAGAAGCTTTGAGGAGATAAAGAATAGATGTATTTGCTAAGCAAATTTCAGCTAGAATTAATAAAGCTTTAGAAAATCTTGTTCTCAGCCTGAGGCATGGCCTGAATTACTTAGAAGACCTCTTAATTCCATCTTCAACTCTCTTTTCATAACAATTTCTGGCCTTGAAACTGACCCATAACCCAAAGGTTAGAAGGCAGCAAAGTATCACTGTGATTTTTTTTCTTTTTTAAATTAAAAATAAATAAATACATAAATACAATTATACAACGAATAGCATACCAAGGTTTGTTTTTTTTTCCCCAAAGATTTAGTTCCTAAAATTATCCTCAAACACTCAGCTTCAATTGCTATCACTTTGTCTTTCTTCATTTACTGAAAGATTTTGGGCTGGAGCTGCTGAAAGCACCTGTTGGAAACCACTGGGCACTCCCTGGCAAAGATTGCCAGGCAGAAGCCTCTCAACCTTTGAGCTGCGCTGGCAAACAAGAAATATATAGTCCTTGGGAGAGAAAAAACCCTGTGCTGAACAAGACATTAGTTGCATTTCCTAAAGAAGTTTGTACAAGTGCTCAAAAAACAAGAAAAGATTTGACTCCCGACTGCCAGGAAGTTGGGAATGTATTTCAAATGCAAACAGTGAACTCACAAGCAGCTCGGTTTCAAATTACTGGGAATCTCCTACTGACGCTTGTAATTACACTGTTGATAAGATACTGTATCTGAGGATCTTTTCTTCTGACATAATTTTGACATGCTCATATTTGTGCCTGGAATTCTGCAGAAAGGGAAGAAATCTTGTTTTCTTCTGGACAACCTAAGTTGAAAACCTACAGTTTTCTGTGTACATCTTTCAGAAGCCTACTGCATTTCTTCCACAGATCTGTCTAATCCCCTTGCAGATGCTCCTAAGTCAGAACACATAATATTTCCTTGAAGGTCATTGCACCAAGATTCTCAGTATCTTTAGGAGAACATTATTTTGGTATGGATAACTCTGAGGATAATCTAGGACTCCCCTTGATTTCAAGGGATCATGCACAAATAAAAATGTCAAAGCATCCACCCATCAAAATTTTAAAAGGGAACAGAGAACCTACTAAGGCTCAGGTACATTTCTGACTCCTGGTTTCAGGCAAGCTGACGCAGCCCCAGCTGCACTCTCCACTTCGGCAGCAGAGGGTGCTGCCAGAATACTGAGGGCCCCTGCAAAGATATCCAGGACTGGTCAGTCAGGTGTGACTGCAGTTTGTCCAGAGCCTCCATGTCACACAAGTATCATGTAGGAAAAACAGTACCAGTTAATGGTTTCAAACTCGTTTTTCAATATCACCCAAAGTCCATAAGATTTGTTCATCCCATGCCAAACTGTGTGGCATTCTCACTCCTAAGCATCATACACAGCTCCTACACTGATGCCTGTAAAGGAAGTCAAACATTAGATAAAAAACACCAGTACAGTAGTTTTGTGATTCAAGGAGAAAATGACTGACCAAGGACTGCAAGCTTGAATCTGAACTGCACACAGTTACACTTGGTTAGGACTCCTGCAGACCAGCTGCTGCTCAGAATCCTGCTCTGCCATCTACCACACTCCCCCCAAGCCCAGCTGTTCCCATGGACACTGCACCCACTTCCCACCACATGAAAGCGTCCAGGACAAATGGACTGCACGAGTGGCACTGCTGTTTATTCTGCTCCTTAGCTTTAGCATATCTTACTAAGGAAACCAGAGTAAAACCTTCTCAAGCATTTTCTTTCTCAGGAAAACTCACGGTTGATGCTGAAAAGGCTGTAGGTGAAGTCACAGAGAGTTTACCTGGTTAGTTAACAGAACCGACTAATTTATGGGGGAAAGAGGAAAAAACTTCCTTGCTATGCATATTTTTTTCTCCTTTTAGATGTGTTTATCAGCTTGTTAGCTAACTGCTTCATAATGAAAACATCCAAGCCAAAACATCCAGGACTGTTTCATTAAATTATTTACCACTTTTCAAGAGACACCAAGCTTAACAGAAAAACGAGTCTTCAATGACAGCAATTTCATAGTTCTTCCAAAGAAAATTAGTACATGAATGAAGCACTACTGTAAACACATTTATAAACTCTCAAAAAAAACTCCCAAAAACACGTCAGCTCGTTTACTGCGCCCGGAACTTGTATTCAAATGCAGGTTTGTAAGTATGTTTCAAATCCTCTACTACGCTCCTTATTTTCATCTCTATAATGAATAAAGCTACTATGATTCTGCTGTCAATCGCAATTCTGCCTTACTGCAATCTCTGTTTACTGCTAATTAGTACCTCCTTTTCTTATTAGCCATGTGAATTTTTTGCATCTTGGTGGGTAAATACGGCATTTTCCCTTAGAACTAGCATGATGCTTTCCTGCTAAGACTTAAACATGAACAAATTCAGTCATCCTACGAAACCAGCACGACGTTTCCTAAGTCTATAGCTACTAATAAAAATAGCCCTCGCTGTTAAAAGGGGTAACCAGACAAAAGTTACAAAAAGCGTAAGCCTGACACGCCCGAGATTTCTAAGGGCAGATTCAATACAACACATCTCCTCTAAAACTTTTTTCTTTTGAGCGGTGCAAGTAGCCCCAAGTTGGGCTATCAGAAAGGGAACAGCGAGAGCAGCAGCTCCCGCCGCCCCATCGCGCCGGCTGTCCCCGCACGCCGTGCGCCTCCGGAGCATCACCCGCACCGCCGCACCCAGCAGGGCCAGAACGGCAGCCCGGAGCTAAAATCCTTCCCCCCTCGCCCAGTCCGCGGGCACCTTCCCGCCGCCCGCTCCCCCCTCGGTCCGAGCGTCCCTCCCCGCTCACCTCGGGCGTGCAGCCAGCG
>WBNO01030105.1:167066-182923 GCA_013400575.1 Peucedramus taeniatus
CGGCCGCACACAAAGGGGCAGCCGGGGCGGCGGCGGCAGCGCGGGGGAGTCGCTGCCGGGAGAGGCACCCCTGGGCTCGCCCTGCCCCGGCGCAGCCCCAGCCTCGCAAGGAAGCCGCGGCCGTCCCGCCAAACGCCTTCGGGCTGCCGCACATGGAACGCTTCCTCTGCCCGGGAAGACGCCGCAGCCGCGGAACGCTCCGGAGCGCGACCCTGGCCCGCGCAGAAAGCGCTCGCCAGCAGCAGCGATGGCAGCCGGGAGCCAGGAGGAACCGCGACCTCCGCTCCTGCCCGGTTCCAGAACGGGCACCCTTCCCTGCAGCTTGGCACGGGACAGCTGCTACGGACACCTTCTGAGCTGGTGTCATCATTCAAGGACTAAATGAGCCGCTTCAGTATTTGCGAAGGGCAGATTTCCCTATAAGCCTGTTAGGGAATCAGCCGCACATAGGGATTTAACCTCACCTCACAGTCACACGTGCACAGCAGTTGTTTCGCTCCTCCGCCGGGCGCACTCAAACAAAGCCACTTCATCTATGGTTAGGGTTTATAGACGTCTGCATCAGCAGGTCATCAGTGGATGCAAACCCACAGAATCACGGAATCAATTTAAGTTTGAAGAGACCTCTAAGATAATCAAGTCCAACAGTTAACCTAGCACCACCCTGTTCACCACTAGACCACATCCCCGAGTGCCACATCCACACAGCTTTTGAACCATCTACGCATCTGCCCCTTATAACAGGAACAAGTGTTTTAATCAACTCTAATGCCATCGAGCAGCAGAAGTATGTGGTCTATGTTCTTGAGTAAAACACAGGTGAGATCCTTAAAACACCTTAAAATACAGCATTATGATGGGAAAATTTAAAAACAGATGTACCATACTAAAAAGAGCCTCCCAACTACCACTAAGCAAAAAAAAAACAAAAAACAAACAAACCAAACCTTAGCACGGGTAAGTTAGGTATTTACAATTAAACTCTGTATTGATATATAGTAATAATTAATGACAGCACTATTAATTTTATCTATAAGAATGGGAAAAGTAGTTTGTGAGTCATCAGGTCAATGCAACAATGTTTGGTCAGTTTGGCACTGATATGGGACTGCTGTAGCTTATAGAAGTCTGGCATCTCAGTGGATAAATTCCACTACCACGCTTCAAATGGTATTTTGCTTCAAACAAGTAATCCCCCTGAAACTTTCTGGGAAAGAGCAACATCTTTGATGGAGCTTAGCAAAATGGAAATCTTTGAAGTGGCCACCTAGCAGCTTTCAAACAACAATTAGTAATAACAGAATAAAATTCACTTTTATGTGACTGAGAGTAATTTGGCCACAGCATTCATAAACCAGACCTTGACCAGATATCATAAAAGTGATGAGTATTGCTCATATATTTCTGGTGATTAGTGGAATTTTTTTTCCTCATCTTTTTGTTTAAAACTCTTGTTACCTGTTTGATTACTACACCAACTAACAACGCAACTGCAACACAGACATTCATTTCTATACACATGAAATACATCATTGGTGTGAATATAATCATTCTGTCAATAAAATGTTTCAGTCTTTCTCACGTTTTCATTGCAATATATGGCAAGAAAGTAACACAGTAGTGTCTAAACTATTTGTTTTCTAAAATGAGTCCTAATTATAGATTTGCTCCACGCAGATCAGTTTTCATGGGAAAAATTACCTTAGTTTTAAAATTCCTATTTAATCTATGTGTGGTTTTCAAAAAGCATGCCAGGCATTTCCTTCCCAAAGTCCCATACAAAAACATGTTAAAGTAATGCTTTGTCATCTGCTGACACCATTTAAAATACTTGTTAGTAAAATTAAAAGTTCCAAGTTGCCACATATCACAGATTGAACACTACAGAGCAGACCATTCTTCCTACGTCAAACACAGGATGTCACTCCTATGACCTTTTTCACTGCAAGATGGAAATTTATCACTGTTTTGGACACTTGGGATGGGCACCATAAGCCTCAGCTGTGTGACCTTAAAGGACTTAGATGAATTCAGAGCAGCAAATGTCTGAATCTGAAAAACTGCCATTGAAAGTATGGGGAATCCAACCGAAATGCTTTTAGGATGTCAGCAGAAACAATACACAAAGGAAAGGAATTTCTTGTGCAAACTAAAGCAAGTGTTTAAAATCAGTGCCCAACAGGTGTTTGTTGGGGTGTGGGTGGCGGGAGAAGTCTTTCAGATTCAGAGTCAATGTTGTATCTCTATAAATTAGGTGGTTCTTTGCACATCCATACTGGGCATATGGATATGGATTATGGATATAATAGGTGATATTTTTCTTTAGGACAGTATGCAAAAAAAAAGCATAAATCACTTTAAGACACACCTGGATCATTTTTTGAAGAGAAATGAGGTGATGGGAAAATATGTAATATGGTAGCTCAGGACACTATTGTCATTAACTTGATGACAGAAGAGGTTTCATATCCTGTCTAGTATTCCAGAATTTCACACCTTACCATGAAAAACACTGTCCCATTCAGCAGAGCAAAGAGGTGCCAGCACAGTGAAGGGAAGAGAGATGTCTTCCTGCTCATGTTTCTGTTCAGAGTTCAAGGTGTGAGCTGCAACTAAGGGATCTTTTTCATTGTGCCTTTTCAATGAGGAGCTGGACACTCCTGTTATTGTTAAAGCACAAAGCAAAATAAATTAATGAAGCAAGCAATAATGTGCTGTAATTCCAAAGTCTCTAGGCTATCAGTGTTCCTGGATCTTCCCCCTAATCCCAAGGAATACATCAGTATTATACACTTCCATATAAAGAGTGCATAAACAAGCAAAAGTATTGCAAATTATTGTCCTGATAGGGACATTATATTTCTAAGAATGAAAAGAAATTTTTCAAGTCATCATAAGTGTG
This sequence comes from Peucedramus taeniatus, assembly GCA_013400575.1. Taxonomy (NCBI): domain Eukaryota; kingdom Metazoa; phylum Chordata; class Aves; order Passeriformes; family Fringillidae; genus Peucedramus; species Peucedramus taeniatus. The sequence goes on from WBNO01030105.1 coordinate 169,969, forward strand.
GGAAAAAAATTTCCCATCTTAGAGGATGACATCATTGTTTCCATAGTTGTTAATGTTGTCAATGACGTAACGGTATCTTTTATTTCTTCCTGCTAATTATGCTATTTCCCTATATATTTTGTGTTCTGTAAAAGCTCTTTGCCCATTAAAATCCTTTTCTAAGCAGAAGCACAAATCAAAAAAGTCTAAATTAACATTTCATTGCTGCTCTCTTTGTTTTCCTAGATAAAAAGCAAGCCAGTACTTAAACTACAGTAATATTCACAAATGGGAGGCTCTTCCTTCAGATGAAACCCACTTGCATCTGCTTTCTCCAGGAAAGCTGGAAGAAATGAATTCTTTAAGGCATTATTCTCTAATTTTTTTTTCACTTTGTGGTGAAACACAGCATTCTCCTCCATGCAGCACAAACTCAAAAAGAATAAAAAAGTTGGTTTTATTCCACTTTGAAAAATTGAGGCATTCAAACCCCAGGGACAGGCAGACAACAAAAGCTGTGATGTGCTTAGAAATCTCTGAAAAGACTCTTAAAAGGTACTGGAGATGTAAATTGAACCTCTTTTGCCCAATCTTCTTGCCTCTTGCCCCGCTCTAGCAGTGGGGATGCTCCCCCAGCAGCCTGAGAGGAGCCGCACACCCCAGCCCTGTGCAGGGACAGCCACTGCCTTGCACAGCCCCTTGCCCCTGTGGCCCAGCTGAGGGGACTGTCCAGTATTCCAGGCACGTATTCCTTTGGGTTTTGTCTCTTTTTTTTTTTTTCTCCAGCGATCTGCCAAAGTTTCCCCTCCCGTCTGACACACACACCCCCCATTTGGAAAGGGTAAAATGGGAGCAAGGGAGAAAATCCCATAACTTGTCCAAAGCACGCAAGGATGATTTGTGTTCTCACTTATGGGGTATGACTGTCACTGTTGATCTGCTTTCAGGCCTAGATTACATCTGATAAGGGCTGACCTTATTTGAGTATTCACACATTATGCACTCATGGAGAGCATGTGGACACAAAAGTCCCTCAGATGTTCTGGGCATCAATCACGCTCACAGCGTGGAGGCTGCCAAACTTTTCTTCCCTTAACTTGGGAGAGGAGAGGGTAGTCCAAGACAGACTTAATAAAGTTTAAAGCTGTGCCACAGTATATTTGGGGCTCATTGTCTTCTAAAAGTGTTCTTTTCAACAAATTCTCCGCAGTTACCACGGGCAACAATTCGTCTTTAACAAATTGGGGCGGACTGTGTGCAGACTGTCGGGAGGAGGGGAAGTGAACAAAAGGCTTGCCAGGCCCATTAAATAAAAGCCAAACAACCAAAACTCTTCTGGTCTCTTAGTTGCCCTGTATCTAAAAAATCAAAGTGGGTTCTTAAAATGATTCCCGAAATGACAATATTTTCAATATAAGGTATGTTTATACCTTATATCAAACCACTTCCTTAAAAACTCACGAATCTATTGTTCACCACACGCAAATACTTGTACTCATTACCACAAATTAACATGTGCTTTTATAAAGAATGTACTATAACCATCACTAATGACTAAAACATTTCATTTGTTGTAATGATTGACACATCTTTCCCAATTTCACAGGAGCTACAACCGGTTTGCTAAATCTTCTGCTTTTGTCTGCATGTTCATTTGAAATTGTGAAGTTGGAAGGAAATAAGAGCACAGAGCAGGTGATTCACGTGCTTCTTTGAAATGTATTTACTAGTGGGGCCTTTCTTGTAAAGTATAAATTCTCATGCAATATCATCCTTACAGTTAAAACTGACTCTACAGTCTGCAGACTTTCATGGAAACAGACAAACTGCCCAAATAAGCCATCCTACCTAGCTCTCAAACACCTTTTATTCCCCATATGTGTAGACTACATGAAATTACTACTCTCAAAACAAAGTATGGTTTGCTTTCCTAGATCATGCTTTTTAACTCCAAAGCTTATTTAGGCCATGCAAACTTTCTTCTACAGCTGGCTACTCCAGCAGAAACAGTAAGCTAAGGCGTTCTCCTCATGTGACTCAAAATAAATAAGTAAAAAATGCAAATACTCATCAACCAAAGCCTTCTACAAGGTGCTCTGAAGTGTCCAGTGTGTTTTCTCTTTTCAGTTTTAGGTGCTTTTAATGATGGAGGGTTTGTTGCTGCAGTTTAGGAGATCAGTTCACAGTATGATGCATCTTGTCCATGGGAAGGTTCTGCTGCTTTTCCAGAGATGGTTGGTTGGGGTTTTTTCCTTCCAATTTAGGGTCACTTATTTCTTAGCTATATGTCAAAAGTGACTGACCCTTGAGAAAAAGGAGCAGCACACTGCCAAGAGAGGTGAAAAGACCTTTGGATTAATCCACAGGAAAAGTATATTGAGAAGGATGTGGTTTTCAGGCACAATACCCAAGATGATAGCATGGAGAAATCCACTACCAATTTCATTGGGATTTAATTGAAGCCATTCACAGCAGACTGTGAACACTCACTGCTTTTGGGGGTTATGATTTCTAGTGAGGACCTTCTGTGGCTGTGCATCATGTTTCTTTTTAAAATACCAGCAGCAAACCATCCATCTCACCACGTGTGGGGACCAGAATACAGTATGCTAACTAAGGGCTGGGGTTTAGGTCCAAGTGTCCAGTCTATAAAACTGTGTTCAGACTTAACTGAAGGGTTCCTGTGAAAGATTTTGGCTACACAGCATTCAGATCACAAAGCTAAAAACAAAAATCATCGTAGTATAAAGGCATACCCAGACTACTATGATTGAGTCCATGGCTTTTTTTCCCCCCATGGTTAAAAACTAGCCTTTAAAACTTGTAATATTTTGATGGAAAGAATTTACTTTTGTTCTATCAGCATAAGTATACACACAAACACACATAAATGTTCACTTGTTGGTTTCAGATGTCATTACCTATGAGTTATTCTATGATATTAATAAAAGCCCATTACTGTGACAAGCTGGATCAAAATCTAAATGTGTGAGGGAAGATTGTACCTTTAGCTTTACTAAAGCTCCTTGCTAGGCTGACTGTATTTGGGTAAGGAAGCAACATCATAAAAGCAAAGTGAATGGAACTTGCGCATGTTTGACCCAATAAACCAGAAACCAACATTTATAGGGTTTTTTGTCATACACTGCCTGATCTTGCAGTGAGAACCTGCACATGGTTCTTCAACTGGGAGCTGTCCTCACAAAGTGGGAGCCACACAGCCACCTCACAGCAATGTATCTACCACAAGTACCACTGCCACAGCCCCTGCACTGCCCAGCTGCTGAGCCAGGGCTGGCTTCTGGCCAGATGTCTCAGACTGGCAAAACAGAACTGTACCCAGCTACAGAAGCTAAAGGCTCCCTCAAAAGGTCACATAATTTAGAAATCTCTGCGCTGACACATCAGATCAGAGCAATAGCTCAGTTTGTCCATATTCCTGTCTCCAATAAAAGGAATTTGCTTTTTATTAATTTTTAAACACATTGCTTTTTAATTTCATTGGGATGTCTCCTGTCTTTTATTATGTAAAAGGTTAAATGGAAGAATTAAATTTGCTTCTTCGTTTTATATGTATTATTTTATTTTCTGTTTTCTGTCTCCTCTTATTGAAGTCCTCTCTAACCATCCCCCAAATTTTAAGTTGCTTGTTCCTCAAGGAGATGGTTCATCTCATATTTTATCACCCACCTATTCATGCTGCACCTTTTTATCAGCTGAGGTGTCCTGATGCAAATGCAGTGTTCTTGGAGGGCTGTGACACTCACTGACAGTCACTTTCAGAAATCAGCTTTCTTTTTTGGAGTCAAATGTCTTATTCACTTTCTTCACTGCAAAAAGATTACTTTGACTTGTTCAGGATGAAAAGAAGGATACTTTTTTGTACTCAGATTTATTTTAACATTCTGGAAATACACCAGGATTTTGTATTTGACAATGTGCACTTGCCAAAAATACTTTAACCTGCACGCTTGTATCAAGTTTAGCAAATCTTTCTCAGTTTAGCTCAATTCTTTCTCATTTAAACTAATTTAAATAATTATTTTTACTTTCCCTGAAGTCACTCTTTCCTGCAAAGGCTAACATACACAAAACCACTTTCAGAAGTAGCTTATTACTGCCTTCCTGGTGACAGGAGCAGTGTGCCTCCCAAATCTCCATTTCTCCTTTCCCTCAATATGCCAAAGAATGAGCTGCAAGAGGAAAGAAGAAGAAGCCCAAAAGAGATGAGATGGTTTGGTGGGATGATTGGGTACAGAGGGGAGGAGTGCATGAAGAGAGCTGCAATTACCCTCAAAAAATTCTTTTAATCATTTCACACCATTTTTTCAGGGCTTTTATAACTGAGAAAAATTATACTAATGAGTACATAAAAATAATATTAATACTTTTATACCATGAAGTGTTCTCAGCAATTACATTACTCTAGAGGCTCTTGGTACAGTATCTTATCAGTACATAATTTCATATTTCAGAAGTTCCTTTCAGCACAGTTTGAATCTCAGCCTCCAAGCTATTCTCCCAAGCAATAAATGGACAAAGAAATAAATTTATCAACCCACTCCCAGCCCAAAAGCATGTCTGATGGATTTGGAAAGTATCCTGTACATTCAAGATAGGCATCTGCCAAAATAAATCCTACTCTAATGCTTGTTGAGGGTATCCCCCCCCTCCCCATACCTCTTTACTCATTACCAATTTCCACTTGAAATAACTTTTCTTTCTGAGCAAAACTTGTTCCTGTGTTTACAATTTCATTGCTGTATAAGTTTAGCTGCAAAGCAGGTCACCCTGAGGAACCACAGTGGCACACTCATCTTTGGTACCCAGCTCTCCAGGGAAGTTACCTCCATTACATACAGCCACTATTCATAACTTTCCTGCCATTACAGGTACACAAAGACCCCAGAAGCCAACCAAACATTAGGAAAGTAAATGCATTTTGTGACTTCAATGCCATCAAGAGCCCAGCAAGCAGGACTTGGCTGCAATTTAAGTTTTGGCATTATTTACAGATTTATCGCAAGCGCATGATAAGAAAAATCACCCAAAAAACAAAAACAAAGAAAAAATTCCCTAGATCAACCAAAATTCACTACATTGCTACTAAATTCTGTGTATTACAACACAAGGCAAGTCAAACCTCAAAGCAGTCCCTAATGTGATGTGGATACAACATGACCTGAGGAACTTCCAACTGGTGTGATGAGCTTGAAGGCAAGTAGGAGCTTGCATAGTCCACTGGCCAACAGAATTTTCAAATAGTAATTTCAGTATCACTTCTGCAATATTATCAAAAATAAATCTAAATCTGCAGACACTAGACTTCTACAATATTCCTCCTTTTGAAGGAGCATATTGCTTCCTTGCTTGTTTTTTAAGCTAAAATACATATTAAGACATTAAAAAAACCCTTTGGCTTTGCCTCTTTAAATAAGTAGACAGCTTCTTTAGTCCTTCCCATTCCTTCACCTGTCCCCAGTTACAGAGCACAGCTGCTTGCGGGCTTCAGATTTTTTTTGTGAAGTAACAGTTCATGATAATCTCATTAAATCCTTTCTAACACTTTCCAGTTCATACAGGATTTCCTTCGCCAGGGCGAGTGGAACAAGGATTGGCTGTTTAAGCAATCTCTGTGCAAAAAAAAAAAAAAGTCACCCAGACCACTCATCAGAGAGGAGGGTGCAGGGGAACCAAAGCTTGGCCCCAACCAAGGGGCTGGAACAAATCCAGAGATGCAGCAGCTCTTTGCTGTTTCTCTCTGCAGCTGAGAAACCTCATTAGAAGTGTAATCCCAGATTTCTTTTGCATGTAAAACAAACCATGTGCTAAGCAAGCTCCTCTATCTGTAAATCATTCTGTTTAAATGTCCAAAGTTCCTATCTTTGCTTGCCTAGGAAGTGCTCATTGCAAAGGAGTTGTGTTTTCAGGGAGAGGCTCCATGACCGGGCTCTGGCTGCTCACACATCAGTGCCATTCCCAAAAACAGGAGACAAACTTCCACAGGGAGAATGGACAGTGTGAAACAAAAGCAAGACAAAAAGAGGCCTGACTGTTTTATAGATATGCCTTCTATCAGATCATACAGGCCGTGCTGTGGGTGTTCTGAAGGCATTTCCAAGGAGAGGGACCTCCCCAGAGAAGCCTTAGGTGCTAAGCAGATGCAAATGAGGCACTGGGAGCAAGAAAAACTGGGACATCCTAAACTGCTCTGAGAGGAGATGGGAACAATTTCTAGGCTGCTTTAGAGATACCTCTGTATCATCAACTACATGTATCAAAATGGTCAGTTTTTATTTCACTGCATGCTATCTCATCAATAGCAGTTTAATAAGATTTTTTCCCTATTTACATGCACTTAAATGGCAAATGCACATTTCCTGCTCCACCTGCCAAAAAATACTTTTTCAACCTGCCTGACTAAAACCACCCAAAACATGCAAAGCAAAATGTGTAAGACAGTTTAAGTTCTGTAGAAAAGGCTGGCCAGCTCAGGTATCTGGGTAACAAATATTTTTATTGGCCTTTCAGTGGCTCAAATCCAGGATAGCTCTGCAGTCATTTATTTCTCCAACAGCTTCTAGGGTGGCCTTTGTAAAAATAGCTGGTAATCACAAACCAGGCCCCTAGTGGGCACGTTCCACACTCGAAGCAGCAGTGACTGGTGCTCCCTTGCTGAGGGTCCCAGGAGAGAGAGCAAGGGCTGAGGGGGATTAGCTGGATATCTCATGCTGTCAGGAAGAATGAAGCTGAGCATCAGAGCATTGCGCGCACAGTTCATCTTATCTAAGCCATAAATGTGTTACTTTTTATGACTGTCCTGTTAGTACTCTGAATAAGCATTAAGCACAGTTTTTAAGGATTATACAGAATTTGTCGTGCAAAAACCTACTCCCTTAAGAGCACACAGCATAGGCTGTTTGCACTCTGACTTGCTATGGCAGTTCAGAGTTTTTTAACTGAATATTGTCCCTACATCTCAGTGTGGAAGGGAACAAATATTAACAGCACAACCTGTGTATTGACCCTTGAGGAAACTTCTGATGTCTGAGACTTCACTGATTAAGACTTTCTACATAATCACAACACCTTATTTATGACAGAATTGGTTGCAAATCTCCATGCACTGAAAGTCTGCAAGTCTTGCCACCACCTTCTCTGCTGCAGGGCCCCATCTGGGCACTGTCCTTGCCTGCAGGGTCCAGCTCCATCCCCAGACCAAACACCCAAACACATTGCAAATTATTTTTTCTTGCCTCCAATGCAACTCCAGCCACCTCAGCCAAAGCATCCAGCCAAGACAGAGGCTAAAGCATAGTGCTGATAATTTTTGTTTGGCTGAGATGATTCAGCAACACCTTCATGGTCAGCTCATGTGTTGAAGCAGCTCTGGTGTCATCACTGTCTCTCAATGACCTTAAACCATCACCAAGCTGTGGTAATTCTCATACTCTGATGAAAGCTAGAAATTAATGGGAGACTCCCAAATCTTACACGACAGCAGCTACTTTTCTTCAACAATTTCCCACTATCTTTAAGAGAAGTTATTCAGACAAATGTTAGTTTTATGCTCTCAATTCCTATTATGTTCACTCTGGTCCAACAGAATAAGTTCCTCTTATCTAGGTTCAGTTCGACCATATTTTTCATTAATTTTGGCTGATCTATTTTTGATATATTCTCTGGATGCACCTCCTTAAAATGTGCTAATTTAGTTCCCTGGCTGTAGATTATATGTTAATTCCAGCTTTGGCAAATATTCAGACAGAAAATAAAAACTAGACACTAGAAGTCACGTGCTTATTTAAAACTTGTAGCTGGACAGCATCAATATGACACAAGGATAGTAGATGAAAATTAACCTGCAATTCCATAATATCATCAAATAAATCGACCTGCTAATGAAAGGAAACACATTTCCATAAGAATCTGAGTGGTATCCAAGTAACAATTCCATGATGATACATTTTCTATTAAAGAATTACAATAGACTACGCTTATTTTTCTCTCTAATGTTAGGTTGTAATTCATTATTGCACAGGCAGCTGAATATTAACCTACAGCTTCTGTTCTTTGTCTTGGTAGTAACTGGGAGATGTTTTCAAACTCAAATATTTTTACTAAAAAAGATACCTACACACCAAATTTTAGAAATTTTCTTCTTTTTTATTATCTGGTTTCTTGTTCTTGCTTATTTTAGCAAGTTAGAGAAATATTAACAAAATCTATGAGAAACTCTGCCAAACTGATGAGTGCAGAGGAGTGTACACACTCATAACAAAAGCAGGTCTATTTATTGATATTCTGTACCCAAAAAAGGCTCATGTTCTATAAGGCCACAAAATATGAAAAACAAACTCATGGTTATAAGAAAGTAGAGCCATTTAGTGAGTCAATGTTTGCAGGGGGAAGACAAGTTATTAACTGTCCATTTACAGTGACAAGCTCCTAAGTGCAAGAGCTTGAAAATTAAATTCAACCTGATCCTAATTATCTTATGTGGTCACTCCATATTATATTCTGTCACAACTTATCACTCACTGATGTTGCTAAATGGTACCACAAAATGTTCATATTTAATCAAATTGCAAGCAAAATGCATGAAATTCTAAAGATTATTTTCCATATGCCGCTGCATATCTGTCAATAACTACATTCCTGAGTTTTGGTCAGATGGCACTGATGCCTGAGAGGACAGGAACAGTACACTGTATTGTTAGATTCCCCACTAAGGCTTGGCTTCAGTAACTCAGCTTTCATTACAAATTATAAAATTCAGCAGTAACTGAATTTAAAACTCAATAAAACCCCACCTCTACTTTTGGAATATGTGAAAAATTATTTTCCTTCAGTTTGATAGGAAAATGAAAATAAGGGAGGGTAGGAGGAGAGAATCAAGATACTGCTCCCATTACACAGTATCTGTGGAAGGATTATTTTAAGTTAGAAAGCTACCAAGAAATGGAAAAAAGAAATTAATTCTTACATGTTGAACAGTAGTTCCTGCTTCCCATGAAAGCCATCTGTTCTGTGTATGTACATGGTTTGAAAGACGTTCCCAGGATTGTGTCAAGCCAAAGGAATCCCCACTAGAGTTACAGAAATATAAACTCCCTTCACAGTGGCAGCAGAGCACTAAAATACAGCTCTGAGGACATGGATAGCTCCACCCGCCTCAGGACCATAACAGTCCTGCTGGCATTCCAGGCATTACGCAGGATTTTCCCATCTGATATTGGGTTATGAGAACTGAAACTTTAGCAGGGATAACATTGCAATACTTTGAATTAGAAATTCTTCAGATGAGTCTAAGGCGAGAGCGCCACTCTTCTCTATTGCAAAATGGCATCATCACCCTTTCTCCCATTTGCAGCTGACATGAAAAATGCCTGGAAAATATTTTTGAAATAGGATTAATTCCTTAACACAGTTTTTGCCATTACTAATTTTAATGGCAGTGGGACATGGCACAGTTTGAATAATATCCTTGCTCCACATTCATTTCCAAACTCTAGAAACAGGAGTTGAAAACAGAAGTCCAATAATTAATACTTGTATTAGGACAGGACAATCCTTCCTGTGGGCCTGGCATTTCTGCAATCCCTTGTCTACTGCTCAACTGAGTTCAAATTGTAATTATTTTTCCTAGGGAGCAATTAAATACTGCTACCAATGTTAAGCATAAACACAACTCTAACTACAAGCAATGCTCAGATGACTTGCTCAGGTTCAAGGGTTCACTGCACATGAATATCCATAAATACCACTGACAGCCTTAGCAGTATAATGAACTTTGCAGCAACTCATGCAGGCAGGCTACACAATACAAGAACATAGTGCCCCAACCTTATAGCAAGAAAGAAACCTGCAGAAGCAATTCTGAGCTACTTTTACAGCTGAAGCAGTGTGTTCAAGGACTATTTAAGAAATAGTCCAATCTTGTTTATGAAATGTTCATGTGTTTACTGTTTTTTAAATCATTGGGTGGAATCAAACAGTAGAACTGAAGGAAACATGAACTTTATGTAAAGATGATCAGTTCCACTGATTTATCACTGCAATTAGAAATGTTTTCTTACCTCCATTAACTTAAACATGCAACATTACAAGTTAAACACCCTGGACTTTTTAAGGCATCACATAATATTTTATCTTTTAAGTGCTTACATTTTTTTCTCACAAACACAGGCCACAGTATCACACAGCCTCCCATAAGCAGATATTTCTGGCATCTCTTGAAATACATGCCCTGCTCCCAGCTCAAAAACCAGACCTGTGTTAAAGAAACACTCTGTTTGAAATCTAGGGAATACATTTAAATCATTGGTTTTCTTTAACTTCATCATTTTCTTAGTTGCCAAGATGCTGCTCCTCTACTTCTAAGGAGCTGCAGCACAAATAATAGAGGAAGCTGCTACTTGGTAAATGCTGCTAGCAAAAGTGAGCACATTGAAAATACAGTATATTTTCAACCAGCTCCAGGCTTTAGGAACTCAAAGTGTTGATTAAAATGACTTTTTAAAAGAGTTATGAACTGGGAAGATGTATGGGGTTTAAGTCAGTGGTGGTTTTCCATGTACAAACATTAACAACTATGTCCCTTCCTATCTTCTTGAGCTTGACCTGGTGGGAAACTTTTTCAAGGTGCATTTTGCTACTTTTCAAGTCACACAGAAAGCTATCACATCTGCTTCTCTCTTCTAAAATGTTATCACTCCTTAAAAAACTCCTTACAAAACTAGAGTGAACTGCCTGAGACCCCCATCTATTTCACAGAAGAGTCAGCTGGGCTTAGTTTAAACAGCCTTCAACAGCAGCTCAAGGCAAGATATCTGAGCTTACACCAAAGCAGACAAGGAGCACTCAGCAGTCTTGCCACCTCTCTTCAGGCAGTAATCATCAGCAGATAAGCAGTTATGGATTAAGACCAGCACATCTGTTCTAGCAGCAAGCATCTGTCTGTATTCCACTTTATCAATCTGTGGAGCTGCATAGCTCCATAGATAGCATAGTTCCTCACTGTAAGGCAGCTCAGCGTTATTACCTATGATGTCTATCAGGCAAACTAATAATTTTCAGTGCTGCAAGTCCCAAATAGGATGCCAATAATAACAATTTTATTACTAATTTTCTTTTTTATACTTAACATTAGATGAGCAGCCTGCTGAGGTTAACAGACCCTTCTGATCTTGACTCAGTTTACATATTGATTGCTGACCATACACCAAATCTCCACAAGCATATGCTATGGTCTGACCAGCTTTACTAACCTCTACTCACACATAATACCATGACATGTAATAATAAACTTTCACATTTGCTGTGCAGTCCTGGCATGGGGAAGTCTTTGCCAGACTGATCATGATGAAAGACAGCTTTTTTCAATGTCAGCTTTTTTTTTTCCCTCTGTGGATCAGTTAGGAGGTGCTTCTGCAGAGATCCAGAAAGCTGCTTCAGCCACCAACCAACCTGAACCAGAAATGCTAATGCTTTTTTTTGGCCACAACAGGCCTCACTTTCATGCAGAAACACCCCAAAATCATGTTATTTTTGCAACTGACTCCTGTCTGCAATGATGGGGAGAAATTATGTCTTTAGCAAGAGGATGGATGCACATCTCTCTGAAAGCCCACCAGAAGAGAATGTGGCAGGGAAGGGACCACAGTTCACCAGCACATCTGGCCTACCCATGAGCACACAGACTTATGGGAGAGAGAAAATTGGGGTCTAGATAAGAAACAGAGTGACTCAGCCCCTACTGATCACTAATTTTAAGTGAAGAATGAGTTTGTAATTCCAGGAAAAACAAATCAATACCGTGGCTATGCTGTCTGCATTTTCTGTCTCCAGTGATTGCCTCTTCAATGCTTCAAGTTTCTATGGGTGGTTTTGGTAGTCCTTTTAACATATCACCTAACTGATCATGGTCTCTTTAAAACATCTGCAAGGAGTTTTCCCCAGACAGATGGAGCAGTTACCACAAGCCTCTTCAGTGGCTGAAGTAACATGACATGAACAGCTTAGTCTCATCTTTTCTTTCTTGTTCTCCAGCGCTATCCAGCCATACTCACAAATACCTTTGTAAAGGAGGATCTGAGTGAGGTGTTTGTCATTGGTGTAGGGTTGAAAATCTCTCTAACCCTGCTAGGAAACAGGCTATTGTAGAGAAGGTGGTGCTACCTGCTTCCTTCACACCTTTGTGTTTGGACAAGTTTATAACATAAGGCTGAAAGCTGACAAAATGACACGTAGCTATTTGAATATCTCAAGTCCTTCTCCAGTAACTAAAAGGCTGTGAAACCAGTGACAGTATTTTGCTTCAGGGCTGATATGTGGCAATTATTAAAATGATAGACTGAGATGGTGCTTTATGCATGGATGCAATAAATTCATTTGCACAGGATGCAAATATTGTCTCAAACCTAGGGGCAAGCAGAGAGCTATCTCAAAGGAACAGAAAGAGCTGGCTAGGGAAGAGTGAAATAAGAGGCCCTGCAGTGGTGTCCCATTGTGAAAGATGAGCCATCCACTGGCCAAACGTGATCACTCAGTGGCCAGAGTGTTTGTGACCTCAAATCCCAGGCAAATATGGCAAAGAGGATAATCCAACAATAATATTAATATATACAATAAGCTCACTAACATATACAATAAGCTCCCAGAAGTAACTAATCCTGCTTTTAAATAACTAACTAAATTAATGAATGAATAAATAAATAATTATTCAGCTTGCCAAAGTCAGGCACAATGAAGAACTGCTATTTCTCAGAACTGTTACCAAATCAAGATGTTATTTCCATGGTTCCTTAGAGGCAATTATTTACCTTTTAAAAAGCAGTATTTAAAAATAGGAGTCAAAGTATTAAAGCATAGTCACTATAATGTTTAAAAATTTTACTGCAACAAAGGATATTTAACTTCCAGGTTACATTTTGGTGCTGACAACCTGCCTATAGCAGAAAAAAAAAAAAAAAAA
>WBNO01030105.1:196006-206840 GCA_013400575.1 Peucedramus taeniatus
CAGGGGCTATAAAATGTAAGGAGGGAAGGGAGAGGAGGGAGTAAAAACAATCTCTGAGCAGGAAAACAAGATAAATTCATTGAATAAATTATTTACTGGAATTATTCACTTAGCTTCAATTACAATCTATCCATTCTATCCACCATCTACATCAAATTATAATAAATTATTCTATTATAACTTGGCTTCATGCCTGCTGATTTGCAATAGCTTATTTTTTCAGAAAATAATGGTCTGATGCTGTTCAACCTTCCACAGGATTTAGATGTACACACTTAGACATATCCAAAAGAAAATTTCTTTTTGAGAATCTCACTCCTCCTATAAATTAAAGAGAGGGGAGTGAGCATATTATATTTAAATTACCAGCAGATATTTTAACATAAAAAAGACCCAAGAAGAGTTTGGCATATGTTCTGTACTGAATATTCAAATGCAGTTCTGAGAATATATAAGCACCCTCCATCCTTCTGCCATCAGGTCTCTTTGCACAGCAGACGTTTTAGGATTCTTCTGAATCTAAAATATCTTGTTATGCTTTATCAGGCCACCTCTGAAATTTATAAAGAGTTGTACTTGAAAATTAATTACAACAGAATGCAGAAAAAAGGGGGAAAGACCCCATGAAGGTTGCTTTTTTATGTAATATATAAAAATAAGATTAGTTTCCACAGCCATAGAGAATGATTATTTTTTAGGAATCCAGATCTGCATTGAGATAAAATGAGCACATGTCAAACTAAAAAGTCTAGTTACACTGAAAGCACAGCAGGTGAAATGTGCAGTGAAGTCCAGGGTTTGCAAACATGTTCTTATGTTTGCTCACCTTCCTTTCCTCATTCCCATACTCTTACCATCTCTGTGCCTATAAGCTGATAGACAGACACTGAAGTTTTAATTCTATATACACTGTCATTTTTACAATGTCCTTGATTTCAGCACAGCATGTATCATATTGTGGATGAAAACAGGAATAAATTAGGAAAAAGGGGAGCAAAAAAACTGACTTACACATTTTTCCAGTAGTTTATGAAACAACACTACAAAGCAAGAGATAACCAAGGCCTTATGGGTCTCTCTTACCAGGGTCTCCCTCCTGGATCAGCAGGATGAGACCAAATTCTACCTATGTGAGCAATCTGAAGGCAAAGTTAAACCAGGTGGGTGAAAGGGTGGGCATGCTCTGAACGGGATACATTGGTTCTTTCCCTAGCAGAAAATCAAGGACAATGTAGAAGATAGCATAACAGAGGAATTCTGCAACAAATACAAGAACCTGAAAGCACCTTGGGTGTAGCCACAAATTCATATCCACGTTTCAAAAACGTGAAAGCACCTTGGATGTAGCCACAAATTCATATCCACATTTCAAGAAATTGAAAGCACCTTGGATGTAGCCACTTCAGGTTCCACCTTTTCAAATACTCATCTCAGAAAAGCTGCCAGACATCACATTAGTAAGATGAAAGCAACACTTACTTTCTCTGTCCCTCCTTACAGTAAAATTGGGGAGTTTTATTTTGCTAGTATCCACTTGTTCTACCATGCTAGAAGTGCTTTTGTTGTCCTAAAAACATACTAGCACTACTTCCATGTAGTTTCATGGCTGTGTCTACTACCATTAAAGGGTAAGCATATACTTCAAGACAATAATTCACTTAGCTAGTTGCCAGAGCCAGCATTATGTGAATAAGCTTGATAGACCTCTGTTCCTAACCTATCAGAAAACAATTTATGGAATCTAATAAATTAAAAATGAATTGTCTCCAGCAACCATATATTTCACAATAAATGTACGCTCTTTGATCTCAACTGACTGTGCTATGTTCTAATTAATTTTTATACAGAAGTTTGCTATTGCCCCTTAAATGGATTTTATACACAAGACTAATCAGCTAGCATTTTCAGCTGTGCCTTTGTCTTTTCACCTTCCAACCAAGTTAAAAATTTACAGAATTCTAGAATTTATGGCATAGCTTTCTACATATAAGCCTTTTCAGTCTAAGGAAGGAAAGCCCTATATTTTTTCTCTGCTTTCTTGACCCCAACAGGCACATAATAGAAATATGTGGCAACAGCTCAAGGACCTGCCTCTAGACAGCGTGACTGTGGAAATGAACCCCTTTCTAGCTCTCAGCTGCTTTCTTACCCAGAAAAAATTACTGGAGTTAGTCACTGTGTATCCCCTCCACGATCTTCTGAGATAGGTATAGAGCCATTTGGTATTGCTGTTTGGAATGGCAGGGCAGCTGGCATGGAGCAGGGCTTTGGCCCTGTTTCTGCTGGGCTGCTGTAATTGCCCATTCATGAGCGGATTTTCCTGTGTCAATGACCGAGAACTTGGAAAAGACATCCACAACTGCAATACAAAATCCTCAATTTGGACTGGATGGTCTATGCCCAGATTATTTAATGCATCTGATGTGTAGGTTTTGGCATCAGGGAAAGAAAATACCAATGAGGCTGGGACAGAAGGCCTTAGCCTGGGGAGTAAAGTAAAGGAGAAACGAGGAGCTTGGCCACTGATGCCATTTACCTCCTGCTTTGCCACAAGGTAGATTCTGTTCACCTGCAGGACTGAAATGCAATAAAATGCAATAAAAATTCTAACTCATTGGAAATAAAAAGACCTTTACTCCCTGGTCCAAATTCTCCTCTGTCTTTATGAATTCATGTAGAAAGATCTAAGGCTCTTTACATGTTTTTGCACAGCACCATCATTGTCCTTACTTACAAGTAATAAGCTGTGCCTGTCTACCTGCCATGAATCTCTGAAGGGCAGTATGATGCAAACACTTAAGCCATGAAAGATACTCTAATATACTTTATATACATATACAAACATCTATGTGTGCTTTGGAAATAATAAAAGCTTAATGAAATGAAAAAAGCATAAATTCCCAGTGAGAAAGAGAATAGCAAATTCAGCATCAGGTATCACTACACAACAAAAAAATTCTTGTTGCATACCATGTGGTCTAGAGACACCAGTAAAGTTGACAGAATATCCACTTAACAAAGGCCAGAAAACTGTCTCTCTAGAGTGGCTTAAGTATGTGAGGATCCTGCCTTGGGATACAGCCAGATGACCCTGGGAGATCTCTTTCAGCATTTTTCTATGACACTGTAAAAACAGTTATGGGGATTTTTAAAAACTGGTATTTTAAAAACATTCTTTACTCTGTGGCATTCTTTACTGTGTGCCTTGTCTCTGTCAAGAGGGATTCTTACACTTTGATATTGTCTTCCTATAGACTCATATTACAACAAGTAAGTACGAATATGCAGAAATCAAATTATACTTTTAGAACATGGGGTGGTAATTTTTTTTTCACATACAGAGCATACAAGACCATTTATGTTAAAGGTTCAAAAATTAAAATAAATTCCATAATACAGACAGGAAGCCAGTGCAATGGGAACCAAATGGGAGTAATGGGACCCAGGTGGTTGGAATGGGTACAAAAACCCACATAGATGGCCATGTACAGCACAAATTGGAGCCTGGAGATGATTATTCCAAAAGAAAGAATGGCTGTAAACTGTTAATTGTATCAATGCCAACATCTTGGTGACTTACCACTGAGGAACAAGTGATGAGGGAGAAGTGTATAATTTACAGCTTTAATTGTAGCTAATACAAACTGATAGTGTAGATACTGAAACTATACCATATTAAGGAATATATCAGTATAGAGCAGCATGTGCAGAGAATTTTAACTCTTTATTAGGATGAGACCTGAGCATAACAGAAGTGGCAAGATGGAATTTAATTTCAATTGGAGTGAAGAAACAAACAGCCACACAGTTTCCAAAGTCACAGGACAGAACTGTCAGCTTGGGACAATTAAGGATAATAAGCAGAATAGGAGGAAGCCTGTTATCCAGCATGAAAGCTGGTAGAGCATACACATTTAAGATTTAGTAATATAGTTTGGGCCACTCAAATACCTTCATTTACTTATCCACCTCCCTGTTTATTCCAAGACAAAAGACTAACATCTTATGAAAAAAGATCATGTACAAAGCACATCTAACTCACAAACAAAGCTCTTCTGGATGAAAAATAAACACCTTTAAGAGGTCTTTCATTAAGAGAAAGAATATCTGCAATATGGCACAAAATGGTAATAACTATCCTAGGTGAAAGAGGCAAGAAGCATTTCTGGCATTGGGTATGTAAGGTTAATACCTTGAAAGAATGTAGAGACTTTGTCAGCCCTGGCAGCAGAAGGTACAGTGACAGGGAATTAAGAACCCACAATGAGGACTTTGTAAATTTGCATTTTATAAAGGTGTCCAGCAAAACCTGTGACTGAAGGACAGTGCACTGATCTTAGTGCTCTTCCTTTGCTGCAGAAAGACTGAGAACATGCACACCATTTTACCTGCTGCCCTTTATAAAGCAGTATGGCCTGCTTGGCCCCTCGGGGATTCTGTGATAGCTGAAGTCTGCTTGCTAGCACTTTTTTAGAGGGAGGGAGTAATTTTTTTGCAAAGGAGGGAAAGAGAGAGGGAGCACATTGCTGCTGTATATCACAGTCCAGCTTGAAACCTTTAGAAACACTTTGAATGTATATGTCCATGTTGTACACTGATGAAATATTAATTTGTTAACAACACATCAGTGTAGCTACCCTATCAAAGAACAGTGAACCAGAACTTTCAACTTATAAAGTCCCATGTAAAGGGAATTTTTTAACTTACCCAGATCTATCTTGTCAGAAGAAACTGATATTATTTGTTCCTACTTAGATGACACATCACCCTAAGAACAGAAAGATTTAAAGTACATATTATGTGCAATTTTTATTTGGGGAGTGGTGGGGTGGTGTTACTGTTTTCCATTGTAGTGCCATTCATCTGGGTATATTTTTTTTTTCTTCTATATTTTTTGTTTTGTTTTGGTTTGGTTTTGTTTTGGTTTTTTTTAATTTTGCAACCCTGAACCAAAGCCTTTGCAGCATATAGTATAAAATTCAATTAAAAAAAAAAAATAAAAAAACAACCCTGAACAGCACAGTGAGGAAGCAATCAGATATTTGCAAAATTGTACAGACTGTAAACAAGTAAAGAACAAACCACTCTAGGTATTAAAAGCAAGTGGAAGAAAAAGTCACTGTTTCAAGATGGTAATAGAGTAAGAACAGTAAACAGCCAACACCATCAGATTGACCTACAGACAGCAGAGAGGACTTTTTTGATTAAATTAGAAAGCTAAAAATATGAAATGTGAAACTTCTGAAAAACAGAAGATGAGGGGAGAAGAAGCAAATTCCTAAAAACCAAAATGCATCACAACACTGAGACTAAGTAAAATCCATATAAGTTTGGTGCCAGTAACCCAGTCAATACAGTCTGTGATGGTAAACAGTCTGAAAGAGGTGGCTGGCCTTTACTGGAGGGAGAGAATAGATCTAAGTAAATCCCACCTGAAAAAGAAATGAAAAACATCTGCTAAAGACACAAATGGTTTGTTGGCTGATGTCAACAACAGGAAAGCTTCCAGTATATCAGGTCTGGGCTTGCCAGCAGGTGTTGC
This sequence comes from Peucedramus taeniatus, assembly GCA_013400575.1. Lineage (NCBI taxonomy): Eukaryota > Metazoa > Chordata > Aves > Passeriformes > Fringillidae > Peucedramus > Peucedramus taeniatus. Next base: position 201,549 of record WBNO01030105.1, read on the forward strand.
TGCAATTATTCAGAACAATTAGAGGTGATTTTTCCAAAAGCACAGAGATGACAGGGCCAATAAATAAGGCAAGCATGATATTGTCAACAACTGAACTGTAAGTGTTTCTCATAAATCTTTTGAGGACCTGTGCAACTCAGTATTTTAAAGCTAGCCACAAGGGTCTCAAATTTTACCAGTCATACTAATACGGAATAATATCCTCCTCCATGACCAATGCCATCAAAATCCCCCAAACAACATGATTTCTATAATATCTCCTTTCCTGTGGAGTAGATTCTCCCCTTGACAAAGAGAAATATAATTGTGAGCAAATACACCACATAATAGTTTCACATATCACATACTGGAGTGTATTTATTTATTTTTAATAAGCATGAACTTTCACTGATGTTGACATTCATTATTATTTAGATGAACTAACTTGATTAGTCTCATTACAGTTTTTTTTCTTTTCCTTTGTGGAAGGTCTCCAGTATTTGTATTCTTTCTCTGTGGCTATGCTTCAGCTTAGAAGAAGGTGTAAAACAGCTCTCATGTTCAGATGTTGAGTTTTTTCAATATACTATGATTATGCATACAGTATTCTCTAGCTGGGCATACACATTAACAACAGTTTGTAGATAAACACCAAACATGGTTTAACAAATTTACCTAATGCTAAAATCTGTCCTTTTTTGCCATTAATGGACTGCATTATGCACACCCATCATCATCAGGATTATTTAGAGAAGGTTCTCAAAATTATGTCCACATCATTCATCATTTTAAAAGAAAACACTGGTTTTTTTGGGTTTTTTTGGTTTTTTTTTTTTTAACCATTCACTTTTCTAACTAGCTTGGAGAAGAAAAAGTCTGTTAAAAATTCAAAGACATGGTATGTCTTACACCATTTTGAACCATTAAATTACCGCTCATGGAAATCAACCATGACCACTCATCCCTTGATTTGCTGTCTTGCTGTTAGTTTTACAGCTGATTCTCTGCTATAAGCAAACCTCTCTGTCATTTACATCATGCCCTGCATTTCATGGAAAAAACTGCACTGAAAAGAGACAGCAATTTTTTCTTCATTCAAGTAAGAGAGCTAGGCAGATGGCTCATGGCAAATACTGCTTATTGCAATGTTATATTATTGAAATATCTCCTAGATGTGTAGCCCAGCCTCAGGACCAAGAGTCAGTCCCTCCTCCCTGGCATGTTTTATAAAGTACTTAACTCAGTGCAGGTGGAGTAACAACATTACAGTTCATGTTTCTTTATTATAATTAATTTCCAATTATTCATATCCTTCAAGCTGACAGTTAATTACATGCTGAAGTCACTTACTCTGAGATTAAATGGTACCAATTCCTTGCATGCTTAGAATAAGTCATGTAGCACACACTCAGCTTTCATCTTAAAAACACGGATGTTGCTGTTTGCCTCAGGAAAGACCATTAATGGAGACTTTAAAAATCTTCTCAGGATGCAAATTGCTATTTAAGTGTCAGATATTACTTTATTCTAAAGGGCTCTGAGGGTAGAAAAAGTAAGGATGCTGATAACTGCCATAAAGATTAAAAAAACTCCATGAGAGAAATATGAGCCAGCAGTGCAAGTATAGGATAAGAAGTAGTTTGACAGAAAGGATGCAATGAAAAATCATTATTTGTCTTACATTTTCTTAATCTACAAGTTTAAACCAAACAAAACAACAAAAAATTTTTCTCCCAACACCCTGCTTTACAAACCACACCTGAAGCCATGCTGCATGATTCTGGCTCTCATTAGAAAGCAATTAACACTTTTGTTGACAATCAACAAACCAGAGTAAAATCCAGAGCTCATCCAGCTCTCACACCACTATATAGCAGATAAAAGTAAAAAGTCATTACCATTTATTTTTACACTATTGAAAGCAGAAGTATTTTGGAAGGCAGATTTTGGATCTCTGAAGAAGGGTGACAGTATTTGTACAGATTCATTTTCTGACCATATATGCGCTTTACAAAAAAATCCCCTATTGCACACCATCCTAGCTGCACTTGTTAAAAACTGGGGAAGTGTCAGCATTTGAAATAGAATGCTTTTCCAGTCACATCAAGCAGGTATGAGATTTCCTTCCCTCAAAATGTTGAAAAGGGCTGCAGAAAAACTATTTGCTTTGTGAAAGATGCTCAGCTGCCCTCAGTGGCTTCAGAAATGGAGTCAGCACCTGCCATTTAATGCCTTTGCTACTATAAGGAAATAAGAGACATCTTTTTTTCTGACTGGTATAAAATAAAGCAAAATCCTTATACCATATATGCAAGAAAAACCCTTCCAATGTTATGCTCAGAAAACATCATGTAAAAGCTACCCACGGCGACTTTGCAAACAATGTGTGGAGGAGATAAGCAGTGTGAAGAAGGAATAGAGACCAACTTCAGGCTGGAATTTAAGCTGGCCTCACTCTTACTGGCACATGATAGCTGAAGGCCACAGGTCTACTAAAGCAACCAGAACTACAACACTACACATGCATCAGACCTATAAGACTTTTCAGCACAAGCAGGAAGGAGTTATTATAAATGAAAACCATCCCAAGTGAAGGGCACAGCTTAGAATCTCACCTCGCACACTCACCTCTGCGGGCACCAGGACCCTGGGGCAGCTGAAATGGTTCTTGATATGAGCTGCCCACCAAGTGCACCCACCACAGATGGCTCCCAGGATTGCTGGGCACAAGCAGGTGCCAGCAGAATTGGTTTCCTCTGAGCCCAGGCGACAGCGGGGCTCCGGGCGCGAGCTGGGCAACCCAGCTCTGGAACAACCCAGACCAGGTTCAGTGAGCTTGCCCCCAACTAAAGGCTCTCACAGCAGCAGGAGAAAGAGTATTTTAGCACACACAAAAAATTAATTAGCGAGAGAAAGGGTTACAAGCTCCATAATTCACGGGTCCCACATTAATGATTAGCTAAGTGAACGAGCTGCCCAGTTGGTAATTTGATTCGCTGGAAAGGAAAAGGCACTCTACGGACCTTGAAAGGTTTTAGCAGAACTGTGTGTCCCAGGTCACCCTGCTTCCCCCTGCCTTCACCATCTCATTGTCAAGCTCAATTTGCCAGCAAGGTCCTGACAATAAACAGAGAGATACATTTCAAGGTTAGTAGGCAAAACTCTTAGTGAATGTCTTCATGAGCCATTGTAGTGATGAAATGAAGGAGATGCAGTGTTGGAAAGGGTTGAGGTTTTTGTTTTGCTTTGCAAATAGCATAGTTTTATTCAATTATCACTCTTCATCAATTTTACCTTCATCATTAATACTTCATACGTACCTATGCTGCTAAAAGTAAGCAGAAAAACATTCCTGGGAAGTTGAAGCATACTATTTATTGCTTGGAGGGAGAAATGAATGGTTTGCTAAGCTCTCTAGATACTGATATGTAATTTTCCAAGTCAAAGCACTAGGACAATGTGCTTGTTAATTAAAAATCACACTTTATACTTAATCTTTCTGAGGTGGGATGAAATACAGTAAATAACTATGATTCACTGGCTTATTTCAATTTTTATAGAAACCATGGTCCCACTCCAGTGCCCTGGCACACAGTGCAAAGTTTAAGTAAGGGGTATTCTGACCTTACGTGAGAGATTTCAAACATATAGCCTGTGTGCCAAGTACCAATGTAAGCCACAAGGATAAAGAAAAATCAGAGTATTATATTCTCTGCTGCAAGAAATGCATTCTTGAGTGTCAGTTTGACACAGGAACAATGGCTAAAGACTTTCAATTTGCACTTTAGAACACGGTAGTCACCTGGTCCTTCCTCTTCATGGCCACTGTCTGAAGCATTGTTATTTTGTTGAGGTCATCCATGTTAAAGTCTGCCTCTATTTTCCAACATGAAAGACAGCATCTTAACTAAAAAGCCCATTAAAAGCTCCAGCTCTTTTCCCAAATCCTCCTTTCTGTATAGACAAGGAGGTTCTGTGCATTCGTAACTCCTAAAGTATGAGAATGGCAACGTAGATCAGATTTCAAGATGTGTCTGGGACTACCAGTATTCAGTAGTCTTAACTATGAATCACAGAGAAGTGTTAGCAATGGTATTATATTTTTTTCACACAAATATTAAAAACTTTTAAAAAATAGAAGCAACAGCAGTACACACAAAAAAAGTAAATGGCACGAAAACTTGAGTTTTCTTATGCTCTAAGTACTCTCATATCTTGTCAAAGACTGGGATAAAATTGAAAGGACTGTTCACACTAGAAATGCTGTTTCTAAACCAGTGTTAACGAGCAACCATGCATAATTCTCTGCATTCTTGGTTTGCCTAAATGAGCACCAGTTAAGCAACTAAGTCTTGCTCAAATAAGAGTGGACTTCCTCTGTGCAGGGAAAAAGATAAAGGTCAGTGATCAAGGGAGTTAGTGCCCACAAATACAGTGTTCTGTAAATGTAAGTGAGACTGAATGTGCACCTGCCCTCAGGCTAAGCAGTGTTCCCCTTGGATGTTAAATACTCTCATGGTATCCATACATGATGTTGTCAATGTGACCACCTTAACCAAGTTCTTCTCAGTGATAGGTGAAATTCAATAAGAAGCAGCACTTGGTAGTGATTTGCAAACACAAATCAAACTGAAAGATCTAGTATTCATTACCCATCCAAGGACTGAATTCCGATGCCAGCTCAGTTTTTAAAAATTCATGGCAGTGTGCCAGTAACATTGCTGTACAGGGCACCTGCAGGCAGGGTTCAAAAGTTCTGATTAGGAAGGTTTTTCAGGTTAGGAAAATAACATGGTTATTCGTAAATTTAAAGGTGGTAAGGAACAGAGAACACAAAATCACTTGTGTGAGACATGGGAGCCAAAGAGGAGCTCTGTTAAAGAGGGAAAGAGCACTGAATTCCAAAACATAAATGGTTTCTTTGGTTGCATAAGCACATTTTTGTTTTTGTTTATTTGTTCTCAAGTTTATTACAAAATATGAAGAGCTCCCAAAGTCATCATCAGCAAGCTCTGGTAATGAAAAAAATGGAAGGTGCCACTCTTCTGACACTGAAAAGTATTGCAACTTAGGCAACACTGGCATAAAAGTAAATTTATGCCTATTTTCCCATTTCTATGTGTGGGAACATAGATATTTTTAAAAGGACAAAACAGTGCAGGGGATATCAGCTTCAAGATGGAAACAAATACTTCCATGTTTTTTACTAGGAAAGACTTTGCCTCAGATGATCTCTAAATGGAAAGGAATATTAAAAAACAAAAAACCCCAACCAAACAAACCCTAGAAAATCAAACCCCCCCCCCAAAAAAA
>WBNO01030105.1:206854-236063 GCA_013400575.1 Peucedramus taeniatus
TTCAATCTCTTGAAACCAAGATCTTTCAAAAGGATTTCCTCAAAAATCATAGAGGTAAAGAAAGAACACCCAATAATACCCTACTCTGAATTGTAGAGTTTTCCCATGGAAATTAGTATTTCTTAAAACAGATCACAAAACACAGAATAAGTCAATAGACCAGATATTAGAAATGTCACTTCCAATATGGGAGATCCAGGTCTGAGTCCCCAGTTCAATAAGCATCTCAGCATACAAACAAAGAGAAACAGCCACAGGTGGAGAGGCTTGAAGTGCTCAGGTACAGCGTGGGAAATGAAGCCCCAATCCCTGACCTGAATCAGACAAACTCATGAGGTTAGACTTGAACCCTTCACAACCCACATATGTGCTCTCTGCATCAGGTATTGGCTTGTTAATGTAATGGTCTTTGTGACTCTGGTCCAGACTATAACAGCATGCCCAGATCCAAGACAGCTTTCCAAAATACATTCCTTCAATTTGATGTATTGCAAGCTAAGATCCCATACTGGCACACAATCATTAGGAATCATGTCAGAAATCATGCTCAGCCCTCTCCCCACCCTGATAAATCACCAAACCCCCCAAGGACTACCTATGTCATTTGTGCAGTATAAGGATCCAAAGGACTACCTTCAACCAAGGCATGCACCTATTTTTATGATGTTACTTTACATGTACATATGCATGCCCTTTTTTTTAGTTTGAGAAAAAGAGTTACTTTTATCACACACCTTTTTTTTTTTTTTGACTATGGCATAATCTCATTTTTCCTATGAAAGAAGAGCTTTTGTGTCAATCTGGTTACCGAGTTCTGATGGGGACTCCTCAAATAGAACCTGAGAGCAAAAGAAATAGTAAGGCAGCATGACATGAAAGAAAGTATCCTGCTTTATACCATCCCTGGAAATGCATTTCCTAAAGATGAAATTGTACAATGAGTTTCAAGATCCAGAAAGACTTAAAAAGGGGCAAGCTGACTTTTGACATTTAAAAAATCAAAGATAAGCCACATCCAACCCCAAACACAACATGGTTGCAAAGAAACACAACCATGGCCATTAATGCGTTTTTATGTCTATGCTCCTGCTTCAATTACTAATGGGGGAAGGGGCATAATAAAAAGGGTTCATTATATTGTCCTTTACCATGGAGCCTTCCTAGCTATCTTTTAAAACCTCTGGAAGACAGCATCACTCACCCTGGGAGTTCTTCCCATCCTAGCAGGTAAGCACTGGGAGCCTTCCCAGGCATGTTCACAGCAGTCAAAAAGCCCCAACACTACCCCTGCAACACCCAGTGCTGTTACAACTCCTGCAAACACAATGCTAAAGAGGCAGTGTGTGACTTTTCTCACCCCAGCCCCAGCAGGTAATTGGACTTTCCATGGATAATCCCAGCAATCAGAGAGAAAATCTCTGCTTCCAGCGTGACCCATTAGCACAGAGTTCACTGATCAGTAGGTTAACATGCCATTAAAGCATCTCTCTGTGGGGTTTAGGAAGGGTCAAGAAAACTCCATCACAAAGAACAAAAAATACCTACAGAGCTCACACATGGTTATATCAAGATCCTCATGAAAAGGTCAAATTCAGCTCAGAGGCTATTCCCTTCCCTGGAGTAGCAATATCTATAGCCCTGACGCTTTCTCCACATCTTTCCTTGAATGTCCCTTGGATTTGCAAAATAAAAAGTGTTTTACTAAACTACTCGCTATTATTATTTTATTTACTAAGTATACTGTTCACACTTGCAGTTTATGGTCCCTGTTTTTAAAGGAGACCTTTTTTTTAACTTGTTGCCAACAGGTAAGACACATTTACCCAGGGTAATGATGTGCACACAGAGTACCTCAGCTACTGGAGAGCAGTTTATGCTCTGTAAGGACCATGCAGGTTCAGCAATGGGGCATCAATTCTACACCTATAGTAGCAAAAGGAACAGTAGTAGTAAAATACTATAACAGTGAAACCTGTCCAGGCTGTGATCATCTAGGGATGTACAGTCACAACACTGAAACTATGAGGATGTGGACTCATGCCTTATAATCTGCTGTGTCCAAACACACTAGGCTAAGTCACTTTACAGTTCAAAAACTTTACTTTCTCTTATTCCTTATTAGTTGCATTTTGGCCAAGGTACTAGACAAAGAACATCCATATAACCTTCAAACAGAAGCACAGATAAATTTGGGTAAGAAAGAAGAAAAAATTAGGGGGTTTCATTTTGCATTTATCAATTATTCATAAACCTCGAAGAGATGTGACAATGCTATCCTCTATGAAATTCACTAGTTATAAGGTAGATGATCCTTTATCTTTTTTTATTTTTTTCAATGCCCATGTACCGGAATAGCTCTGTAATGAGAGGACTTCCCAGCAGATTAGTTTTATTAGTGTTAATTGTCCATTTCATGTACATTTCTGTCTCCTCTGTTGCATTTTCTAATGTATTTTTTTCAATGTTTCTGGTGATAACAGTGTCTAACCAAAATGTGAACTAAGTGATACACATAGGATATAATAATCATCATGATCTTTAAATACAGACATGGTTTTCTACAGGTTCTTATATATACTGCTTTACTTATCTGGAAAACACCACTATTCTTGTCCTTTTCTTGCTAAATCTTAAATGGGTGGATAGGTGCTCATGTCGTCCACCCCATGCATGCAAAACATTGCTGTTAACATGTACAGCTAAGGATCTAACATGAGCTCTGTCTTGCATTTCCTTTTATTTGTTAGTCTGAGCCTCAAGCTTAAAGTTATTTCAACAGACTTTTGTTTTCAACACATATTCAGTATGTGTCTAACACCCTCTGAAGTTGCAAGCCACCCTCCCACTCACCCCCAAAAATCTTCAACGAGTGCCAAAGTCTATATTTTCTTAACTTAAAGAAGTAATTCCAGGGCTGTCAACTGATAAATTTCATTCAGGGAAATGCTGTGTTCTTTAAGCAACACATTAATCTTCTCTGAACTAACCACAGTAAACATCAATGTTGAATTGTACAGATTTCACATGTTGCTGCCAGGAGAGAGTTTTAGGAGAATTATCCCCTTTTTAGGTAACCTGGCTTTTAAAATTACACCCTAGAATACGCAAACAAAGAAGACTAATGAACTCAGCAGCCTGTATGTATTGAGGCTGTATGTTGAAAAAGATATTGTGAGTAATGGAAAAAGGTTCATTTTTCAAAAGCAGGGAGCTGCCTGTGTGAAGGTAAGAGAGGAAGAATCTCTCTTTCATTTTGGTTATAACAGTTTGCTGTAAACAATCTTTTCCCCTCTGCTATCAGGGAATATCCTGCAGGGGTGAGTGTTCTATGTCACCTTGACCGATTCATGAAGGAAGGGGAATTTTTCTCTCCTAATAACCCACTCAACTCCCCACCTTTTTAAAAATTATTCATTTTTTAAACTGAAGTATGTAAGAACATCCATTAACTACTGTCCTGCTCCTCAGAGAAAGACTGAGTATTGACTCTGATTGCTAAGACAACAAAAGAGAGAAGACTGAGACAAACTTTTTTTCTTGTTTTCTGCTGCTAAAAGCAGTGCACATAGGGCAGCAATCTTACCATGAAAATACAACCAGCCATCCACTAAGAAACATGCTTTAAGTCACAACCTAGACATTACCATGAGACAGTATTTTAAATGACCCACGCTATCCTCAGTAGTGGAAGTAGAGTGTGTGTATTTCTTCTCTGATGCTGACCGACCTTTCCAAGCATGTTGCTAAATGAAGAAACTGCACAGCACTCCTCTGTAACTGTATACAAAGTCCCCACATGCAGAACATCTTTACATAAAGGCAGCACCACGCTTCAGTCACAACACCAAGCTCTTGATGCAGCACCCTCGAAGGGCAGTGAGCTGGCTGGGACGCTGGAGGTAAAAGTGACTCTAAATCAATTACTTACCCTCAAATGTTCTGTTTCAAATCTGTAGCTTCCACCTGGTCATAACATGAATCAGGATTGCCAGGATTCAGAGAGGAGACAGAGGCATGGGGGTTTTATCTAATGTTGCTTAAATAACAGAAACCTGAAATCAAATTTCCCCCAGTCCAGCCAAGATTTTTCTCTCACTCCCTCTCTGTCTCTCTCTCCAGGACTGCTGCATAGCTGTCTATAAATACTGGCCCCAACACTTGCTCCTTGCTTTCCTTGCCGATGGCACAGGTCGGTGTCAGCGTACACCGAGCCATGGCCCGGGTGAAGCTCTCAGCTGCTCAGACAAAACCATGGACAGGCTCCCCACCCCTCCTGCCTGGAAATACCATCCTGCTGCCAGCTTTACAGATGCTGCAGGCCTTTCCTGCAGGCCCAGATGGGTAATTATGAGCCTCATATGTAAAAAACAAACAAACAAACAAACCAAAAAAACAAAAAAAACAGCTTTTTGCAAACAGGTGGGATAATGGGGGAGGAGACAAGGAGGAGGAAGCTTTCAGCTCCCTTTGCAGTGCACGTCCAGTTATGATTATAGAATTTCATTCCAAGTAAATGTAGATGTCAAAAAATTCTGCAAAAGTGTTTCCTATAAAACAAGTTCTTCAAATTGAATGAAGTGTGAGTCTGTCACAGAATTCACACAAGAGTATTAAGATTGCATAGGTACTCACAGAGGGACGATGAATAAATATTAATGCTGTGTCTCAAAATTTCTGTCAATGGTCAGGTATTAGATATCCCAATTCATATTTAATAATTATGCACAGTATGACAGTAAGAATGAGACATCACTGGTGGCAGGAACCCACAATCCTGCCCTGTAATAAATAAAAGTTTAAAAGTTTAAAAATCAGAAAAACATAGAACAGAATTACATCTCTCTACACCCACTGAGAAACTGGGCTGTTAAGAGATGGGTACCCTGAAAGAGAAAACTGAAGGCAATTGAAAGGAAGATGGCAAGATCAGCACAAATAACTCTGTGTTTGCTGCACGTCCTCAGTGCACACTGTGGGCAGGGACCACAAATGCAGATAGATGTCCTGCCTTTCATCAATACATTGGATGGCATGACTGGGAGTTTTGCCCAAATAAAATGTAAACCACATCATAACTGCACTAAGAGTTACAGTGGTTTATCTCAAAATCAGTGTCTTTTTAAGGCAGCTTATGACCATGAAATTCTCCTTGTCAGAACAATATCTATACATAAATCCCAGTCTGTTCCAAAGCTTACAGAATCATGAAGCTTGTGTGATTAGACAATGCACAGCCTGGCATAATCCCATGGCCAGCATTCCTGTACACCTTTGAGGTTATCAGTGAGATTGTGGCCAGTGCTTATTCACCCTTTTGCAGCTCTGCCAAGTTGAATAAGTTTTAATAGCAACTTTTGAACAAAATAGAAGTTTCATCTCCTGCATGTATATTGAAAGATATGTTGTCTTACTGCTTTACTTCCACACTTTCATCAACAGCAGCTCTTGGAAGTGCTTTTAGTACCTTGTGCACATCGTTAAGGCTCTCCTTTCATACGATTTATTTATCTTTACTGTGCAGCTTAGAAGCTAAGATGATCTTTAGTAACACAAACATAGTAACACTACTGAAGCTGACTTTGTTTAAATGGACACTGTTTATAAAACCTTGGTTTAGAAGCCTGTCACTGATGCCACAGAAACCTTTTGTATTTAAATGAAAATACATTTGGATGACATGGGTAATTGCCAAGCCTTGGTGAAGTGCCAGATGCAAAGTGTAACTAATTTGCTCATTACAAGTTTCTCAGTCATAAAGCTCCTACACATAGCTCTCATCCTCAATCATGTACATGACAGTTTCATAATATCATTCCATCAAACCTTTAAGCTGCCCCAAGTAATTCTCTGTAAAAAACAGAAACCAGAGTGGTTTCATAAAACTGAGCAAGAAATTGAAGTATTTATCATAGCTTTATGTGTAGTATAATGTCAAAAACTTATTCTTGAACATCTATATTTTTAAAACAGGGAATTATTCTAGATTTTTTAAACTTTTCAGGATAAGCCCATAATTTTAATGAAATATGCACATTCCTGCACTTCTATAAATAAATACAGAGTATCACTTTACCATACTACATTACTACCATGCCACACAAAAAGAAGCCAAAGAAGACATGCAAACAAGAGTGAGAGGAGGATCCAACTACAGTTAGTGAAGGCTGAGTTTTATAACCATGTGTTTATTTGGCGTTGCACATGCAGAGGGACTACTGCACAGGTGACAGCACAGAAGACCAGCATCATGACATTAAATAATAAAAGGACAGCGTGTAGACAAAAAACATGAACTTAGTGTGCTGGAAAAGTCTGACAGCACTCAGAGGATGATTTCTGGAGGAGCGCAAAGGAAGAAGAGCAGTGCTAGCCAGAAATTCAAGGAAAAGAGCCTAGTTTTTTAACAAAATGTCTATAGAACCTCTTAAAATTCACAGGCAGCAAGCCAGTGTTAGAAACAGTAACTTATATTAAAATCTCACAGGTGAAGTGTGCATAATATAGAAGAATTAGATGCTAATTTAGGTCACCCTAATGTTTTCTAAATTTCTGAAATCCTCCAAGAAAATTTTCAGGAACAGGAGAGCTTTGGAGTAAATGCCAACTGTGCATTTTTAGGTCCTTTCGTACTAAGAAACTAGTAGGGTCTTTCCTACTTTGATCACTGAAGTCAATGGCACCAACCATGACATCCAAAATTAAACATGTGCAAGGTTTAGCTCAGTCACAGCCTGCAGTTTGTAAAAGAATAGCTCAAGGAAAATGTGAATTTATTACTGCATTATTACTGCTGCTTTTCTGCCTGCATTTTGTATAGCCAGCAACTGCAACTTGGTAATGAGACAGTTGTTACCACTTCACTTAAGGTCACATTCTTACAATGAAATCTGGCTAGCCATAAATCTAGAACAAACACTAATATTAACCAGAGGTAACAGGCTTACTTGAAATATACCAACATTATTATAAATTTTACAAGGCTGTTGTAATTATATAAGATAATCCCCATGGGACACAGAATGGTTATTGAACATCATGGACCAATACTGTTCCTAAATGACCTCTTAGCAAGATGAATAATAGCAAAGTTTCATAATCATCTAGTCTGACTTCAAGAAAGGAAAAACCTGCTGAATGAGTAACTTGAAAAAAGAAAACCAGCAGTGTGAAGATTCAAGTTATTTGGAAAGAAAGAAAGAAAGGAATGCATCCAGCAGCAAGGAAAAATTATTTCCAGTAATGCTATAAAACCGAAAGATTGTAGCATACACTAAAATCCAAATTGTGCCCAGAAGCCTGGATTTCTGCAACTATAAACCAGTTTAAATACTGAAAAATATTCCAAATATTCTGTGTATTTTTAAAAGCATCTTATTCTGTTTTCTTTCATTACATCAGTTATGATACAGTGAATCAAGCCAAAAGTTCTAAAACCACAAAATAGCTTTAAAGGTCTGCAAGATTATTTTTAAATCTTGTGAAAACTACCCTAACATATTGTGCCTCAACAAACACTCAAACACCTTATATAAAATTTCATTGCTTTATGAAAATATCCACTGTGGTTTTATTCCATATAATGAATAAGTGAATTTTATCCTCGATTAAATGAGGACTTCTTTCCTGGCTATTCCTGCCAAACAGCAAAAAAAAGTCGATGCTAAAAGCCAAATGTAGATTATGAGTTCATTCCACAGGTTCAAGAAACCTGTCAGGCTTGCAGACCTAAAGCTGTCCAAAGTTCTGCTAACAGTAGACTTGTTTTTCTACCCCTCTACTGACCATTTTCACATAGAACACCCCCAGTATTAGTCACAAGGAGCTCAAATCATTTGACTTCAATGTTGTTTAAGAAAGATTTGTTTCAGAATTTAGTCTCTCTGGTAAGGAAGTGTAAAGTACAAGACTAATGTGGTACACCATGACCATAACTTTTTTCCACCCTTTCAGTGGTCAATACCCATCTGAAGGCTCCTATTGCATTACAGAAACATACTTCCAGCATCCAACATCCCAGTATTGTATGTAAATTATTCATTAGAAGACAGGTAATTTGAATTATTTTGAGTCTATTTCTACATCCTGACTCTGAATTGCTTTTTCTCCTAACCTCTGAAGTTCACCCAAAATTAGAAGTTTAAGGCATCCTATAAAAACATCACAGAAGTAGGTTTTATCTGTAGAGGCAGTAATTACATTTCCTAGTTTAAAGAAGGAAGTTAACTGAAGACTTATATATTGGAATCAACTATTGTGTGTCACACCCTGTAAAAGATGGCTTACATTCCCCTTTAAGGCAAGACAGAAATCCTTCAGAAATTTTTCCTGTCTTCTCTTCTTAATAAATGGAACTTTGAGGGAGCTGAGCAGATGACTGAAGCTGTAAGACCAAATTCTATAACATTCTGTAATGTTACCTTTCCTTCAGCCAAGAAAAATAATAAAATAAGTGCCTCTGAGGGTTTAATAATGTAGCCAAAGCTTAGACAAACCTGTATTAACCGCACAAAAACAGCAACATCTGTCATCTAGGCCAGCACATTTTCAAATGCAATGTATGTGAAACTGTGGTCATTCTGAGCTTGAGTCTTCAGTCTTCATCACAGCCTGCTCTGCACAGCAGGAAAGTCTGTCAGCTGTGCAGACACTGATGAAGAGGGCTTCAGTGTGCTTTTAGGAAATCCAAAGAATTTAAAGACGTTGAGTTATTCTTACCATTTAAAGACACTGAATTATTCTTACAGGCATGGAAATGCTGTGATGGATTGGATGTTGGTCTTCACTAATGAATAAGGAAAGCAGGGTTAAGACAATACTTGGGTCACTAATAACAGCTTGCAAAATCTTGGAAGGCTGAAGTCAGAGGAGGAGGATTCTCAGTAAAGGAGATAGGATGTCTGTAGGTCATCAAAAACCTTTTTAGTGAACTGTGGGAAAAGATGCCAGTGCATACCTGACCTTTTATGGCCTGAGGTCAAGCATAAGGAATAGTTTATAGCACACTTTACAGCATGATAACTCTTTACACTTAACAAAAACTCCTTCCTCACCTCTGAAAAATGATCAACTGCAGGCCAATGCCCTAGTGATTGTTTACTATAAAAATGTTTCTCATTTCCTCATTCAGCTGACACTCATTTAAGACACCAATCTTTAAAAACAAAGTTAGTCAAAATATGCAGTACTCATTTTTAAAATCTAAAACTAATTTAGTTGTTTAATCAGAGAGTAAATCAAGAGTAATCTTTCAGCTCTATCACTATGCTTCCCTATTCAGAAATGCCATAAGCAACAGAAGACACAGCTATAGCACAAGGCAGCTAACACAAAGGAGACACACCTATAGATGACTTGTTCAGAATGCCTTCTTGTTGAATAATTTCATATCAAAGGTCGGTAAACAACTTGAACCACATAGTCTAAGCATCAGTGAAACATTTATTGTAGGGTAAAAAAATGTTACTAGTACCTTGCCCCTTTGATACTTCCCTGCATCACATCATCTTTGACTGTCTGGTAAAATTAGGAGATCTGTTATCACAAAGGGCTAGATTCCCAATAATGCAGGGGATGGTGAGTTCTTACAGTGAAAATAAATCAAGTGGCATTTCTTTCTCACTGAGCTAATCTAGTACATAATGCCAGTATTTATAGGATTAAATGACTGAGTAGTGAAGGCAAACTGATCCTATTAATGATTTCAGTTTTATTTTTCATAGATGTCACTGTTTACTAGTGTTTCATGCAGGTTTAAAAGCTGTTCATATGAATAAACACCTGGAAAAATGCTGAAAGTGGGGGAGAAAAGGCAGAAGGAGTTGTTGCAGACTTTCAGTGGGAGAGCAAATGTGCAAAGTCATTAATTAGCAGAGATAATTTTCAACATTCTAAATTTAGATGACACATTCCTCCATGTATTCTTCTAGGAATACATGTATTGCTTTGTATGTATTCCTGTAGGAATGCATCCTAACAGAAGAAAAGGAGTTGCTGCCATGGATGGGCACTCTGGTGCAGGTCCTTTGTTTTTTTGCACATCATCCCCTAAACCAGCAAAAGAAAACAGACAATTGCCCTTTTAAGTGTTTAGATACACCCATGCACACATATATGGAATCATCTCTGTACCCAAGATAAATCCATGTAAGAAATTTGGTTAGAATACGGATAGAAGTCAAAGGCAAACTTTTTTCTAGAAATTCAGTGCAGCATGTGTTCAAAAGTTTTAATTCCACCTGCATTACAAACTGTAATGAAAGTGTGGTCTTCCTTAAAAAAATGTTTCCTTAAATTTTCCTCCCAGGCTCAAAAATATGAGTTTAGTGATAACTAAAATATCATCAGTTACTTTCAAAGTTGAAACCATCCTTAACAAGCATCTCAGATACTGATTAAACACAGAATGAACAGAATGACTGTCACTGAAGAAAACTGGCTTGCAAAAGTGAAGAGGAAATACTAAAATCCACAAAAGGTTGCTTCATTTATAAAGACCACAGTTCTCTACAGTCCTTCAAGTACCAAAGTTTTATGATAATAAAAATTATTATCATAATAATAGCAAAATAATTTTGGGGAAAACAGACTACAGGTAGTAAATTGCACATGGCTGCACACATTGTTCTGTTTCCGGAAAATGAAAGCGTAAGTCAAGTTTTGTGAAATCTGAACTTCATGTTCCTGTGATTCTGGGTTTTTAGTTTCTTCTCCCCCATAAGCTCAGTGATTAGGTCCTCTGATCTCTTCAGCTAACATGTCTTCTCCTCCTTGTCAGGTTTGACAAGCACATTTTCAACAGCAGCACTGATTTCACTTTTATTTTGGTGTGCAAGGCAAATAATCTCACAGTGTTGTCAGTGGAGACTGTGAAATTGTTTTAATCAAACACACCTGAAAAAAATTAGTATTTCAAATGCCAGAAGGAATATGTTATAAAAAACCACAAAACAACCAATATTCTTTTTCCTCCTTCCCAATGCCTATTTGAAACTCTGCCCAAGTGCCAAAAATCACAATGAAACTCTATCATATTTCGTTCATCTTTGCATTATGAGCCATTCTAATACTCTTCACTCATCAAAGTGAATTCTATTCAACTGTAAAGAATTTATCTGTAGGCAACTCAAAATAAAACAAAATTTGGATTTTTCAAGTTGGCTGCAGTTTCACTGCACTGTAACAATTGCTAGCTTTTGCTCTGTCCTAGTTTTGGCCCGGACAGGGTTAAGTTTTCCCAGTAGCCAGGAGGGGAGCATGGCTAAGGCTGAGATGTTATTTGATATCACCTCACCTCATTGTCAGGGGCAGGAGTAAGGGACTCTCAGGGAGAAGGGTGTTCCCTCCATGAGGAAAAAGCGCGATGGGAAAAATGATCCATTTTTGTTTTATTTTACATGTAAATCATTTCCTTGTGTCATACCTTTATTATTAACATTGTTGTTGTTACTGTTCACTTTCATATCTCATTGTGTTTCCAGTAAATTGTTCTTACCTCAACCCATGATCTTTGCCTTTTGTGCTTTCAGTTGGAGGAGGAGGCGCAGGGAGTGGCAGCATCGTTTAAGCTGGACTTCTAAATTGGAGAATACTACTACTAAACCACAACATGTTCATGAAGTTGATGGAAAACAGACCAATTTAATTTTTAATTTCTGTTATTTTCTTAGATATGCTCATCCATGATGTCTCTCACACCTGAAGAATTACAGAATGAAAAAGGCCACTCTCTCAATGACTACTGCTCTACTACACAGATGGCCATGCTGGCATAAGGGCTTTAACATGTTTAAGAGCAGTTTTCACCCAAGCACCATTTAAGGTTCCAACCTCACAGAATGCTAAATCTACCCAGAGTAATTAACAATACACTTGAACGGCAGAACCAAATGCTATTTATTTGGTGAAAACAGATATGTAAGAGCATTGCACTCCTTGCACATTAATGAAGGTGTGTAAAATTTATAAACATGTATTAACTCTCTGTTTATGAATGTGGCCTGAGGGAATTGCCTCCTAGCTTAGAAGAAGGGATGGGGTGGGAAAAGGAGGCTGAATGTACAGTGGGCCCTTCTAGAGGTCCATTATTAACTCTCCACCATATTCCTGTTTACAAGCATGCTCTTGCTCTTTCAGCATGCCATTGCTTACCTTTGACTCTAAGGGTCTTTGTTTCCAAGCAATAAATATTTCAGACTCCAGGGAGCAGACAAGAAGATCATACATGACTCCAAAAAATCCTTTACTGTTGATAGATTATTGTAAGCACTTATTCATTATTAGCTGAAATGCTGCTGACTGCACACTTAATAAATAGCCTATTTGTTCCTTCCAACTGAAGCAATACTGTAAGAGGACTTTTGAAGAGAAGACCATTAAAAACATAAAGACATCACACAGCAGGTGTAATATATGTTATGGAATAATTCGTGCTTATGTAAAATATATGTGAAATAAGTTGTGCCTGTATGAGAAATTCTTAAAGTCTTAAACCACAAGCAGAAGCTGGGGAAAAGATTGCTTCACAAAATTGTGAAACCACAGATGGCAGCAGGGAGAAAGACCTAATTAGCAAATAGGCTAATAGACGTAGCTCCATAGCTCAGTGCAGAGATGGGCCCTTTCCCAGGACAGTCCAAGAAACACCCAAGTGATGATTACTCATAAGTATCAACGATCAAGATAGCCAGAGTCGTCAAGAATTTGCATCCCAATGCCAGGTTCCCGGACATGGACATCAGCATTTATCACTTCCCAGAAACGGTTTTGTCCAGTCCAGCACAGAGAAAAGGAGACTACATGAATATGTGAAGCAATGAAAAGAACAGGAGAACCTCTGCCCCAGGTGAAAAACACTGTATAAAACTAACCCAGCAGAGACAACACTCATGAACAGAAGGGATCCTAAGCGATAGAGTTCGGATCAGGGTTCACCCAGCGCCGACCCCGGGCTCGACGCCGCCCATCTGATTGTGGCTATCAGAGACCGTATCTCGGTCGACGAAATAAAAACCTATTTTTTGATTATTGATTCGGCTGTATCATTTATTACCTATAACAGCAGGTAATTTGCAGAATATGGTTTCAATTTTCTGTTCATTGCGACACAATCAACAAATGCTGCATCAAAATTTCTGCTGCTTCCATAAAATTTTTGTGCAGAGCCAGCTACTCATACCCCTTTAAAAATGAAACTTTCAAGAAACAAGGCATTGAGATGAACTATAACTACACTTGTGTTGCTTTGTAATAACATAGCCTAAAAATTTCTATCTTCTTTGGGCAAAAAAAGCAGCCTTGGCTCTCCCGGGGAATAAATGTTGCCCTGAAGCTCAAGACTACAAACAAGGTGAAGAGCCCACTTTGCTGCAAAACACCAGCAAGTTATTAGCACAAAAGGCATACAACTGAGCATTCCCTCTTCTCCCCTTTCTGTTCTAAAATGAGCCTAATCTCATTTAGAACAGGAAAATATTCACATTGAAAGTTCTTTTGTCTTAAGTCAGTCTGTATAAATATTTTCAGCTACATCCTCAATCATTGCTAATTAATCACTGCTTTTAAGACCACACTTAATAAACTATGTTCAAGATAACTGTCTCTTAATGGCTACAAGAAGGAAAACAATCACAATTTAAATTGCTTAAAAGGATTCCACACAATTAAGATGTGGATTAGAAACATACTGTACAGGAGGAAGAGATTAACTGGGAAGGAAGAGACAGAAATATTCAAAACATATGACTGGAGAGTTAAATTTTAAAAAGCACCAACCATACTCAGCAGTTAATTATAGTTAATTTGCAAGCCTGACATATATAAGAGCTAATACTTAAGTGATCCATTCCTGTAATAAAAGCAACTATATCAGAAATATGTAATCTTCTATTTCAGTATTAAAAAGTCCTGAAACAATAGGATATCCAAGAGTTTCTAAAACACTTCTGAAAAAAATCATGTGCACAGCTTGTAGTCAAGTACAGTAAAACTACCTGTAGGAATAACAAAGGGAAAACATCTCTAATAATGCCTGTTTCTTTATGGCACTTTATGGCAGTGTCACTGGAGCACAAGTGAGCATAAATGAACTGAGCACTAACAACACTGAGTTTACTTAGGTTCTGCAGTCCATCATGCCTTCATTTTATCACTTTGGCTAAAAAAAACCCAAAAAAACAACTACAACAAATAGCAAACGGGTCAAGAAGCCACATCCATCTCAGCCTGCATTACTTAATGTGTGCAGCTATTTTTGAACTTCACCATTGGGCAGCTCACTGACTCAAAGGTGCTGATGGTTTGTTTTCATTTACTGTGAGAGTAAATTATTCCACTTATCTACAAATGTGTCTCTCATAGGTGCCTCATTTTATTTCTGATGCTGGACTTCACTGAACAGCTGCATGCCTGCCCTCACAGCTGGATGCAAGTTGCTGGACAGCTACACTACTCATAGCAGAAGGAAAACAGAGGTAATGATATGCAGCAAATTAGGCTTGTTTGAATCAGACTAAATATTTGGATTAAAGTCAAATTTTTTCATAATATATGTTGCAGACATATGTGTGACAGAAGATGAGTTCAATGGAGGAGAAACATAACATAAAAGAATAAGAATTATTCCAAATGCATGGGAAAGGCAAATTAACTACCTAAGAGTTTCTCAGACAAATGCAACTGATTCCTTTCTTGCGGTCCTAATAGAATTAATTTTCTAATAGAGCTAGTAACTGCAGTCTGGCATGCCTCAAGTATTGTGGAAGCTTTGATTTGATCACCTTGACTTATGTCCTCATTTCTCCAGCTACACTTTGTTCATGCACCTTCCTTTTCTTCACACAATGGATGTAGTAATGTAAACATCATTGCAATATATTCTAATGTATCAGAGTCCCCGATTTAAGATTTAGTGCTACTGGGACAGATGTTATCCCTGGTTATGTTATACAGAAAAAAATCCCACACTGACTCTGCTGTTGATGACAGCTAGAGAACCACACAGAGTTTACACTAATCCAACAGCAACTTTTTCTGTAACCTTATGATAAATCATGTCAACAGCACCAAGACTTCATGGCAAGTTTTGATCCTTCCATGCTGTCAATCCTCCTTCTTCTGAAGAGCCAAGATTCCAAATGCAGGAGGAACATGGGGCACACTGGGTTCATCCTTGACAGGAAATCTGAATGAGGTCTGAAATGTGCAGTCTCACCCGAGACTGTTCGACCCATTCTACAGTTAGTTATTGATCCACTTACAGAGATCACATGGAAACTGGGAATTAAGTACCACCACCATTTTGAAATAGGTTTCAAATCAGCTTTATGTTACCCTACTGCTCTTTGTTTTACATTCTCAGACCCTCCCATGAGAAGAATGACTTCTAAGGAAAAGACGACTGTCAATTATATAAACACAAAGTAATTCAAATTGCTACACAACATGAGAAAGCAACTGATGAAACACTCCAAAACCTACATTGGCAACAACAAAAACAATTTTAGTGCTATTTCAATTACTCTCAAGTATTCACATTATCTAGGAATGCACAGTGTGTTAATTAATGAAAAGCTGCTCTTACTTTTTTTAAACTAAGTTTCCATGCTCTCATCATTGTGGTTCAAGTCTGAAAATGGTAATACATTTCTTTATCATGGAAAATGATGTACTATAAATGCTTATAGTATTTTCAGATCAGCTCAATAAATTGTTTCATCACTTCTGGTAAGAAATAAGATAGCTGTCTTTAAGACAAAACTCCAAATTGTATTTATTCTTTCATATAACCACACAACAGTTGAGGTTTTAAGGCACCTTGGAGCGAGTCTAATGCAGCCATCCTGCAGAGCCAGCTGGAACAGGTTTCTGAGGGCTTTGGTTGGATCTTGAACATTTACAGGGATGGAGACTCCACACCCTCTCCAGGGAACTTTTGCCAGAGTTTGAGCACCCTCACAGTAAAAAGTTCCCCCTCTCCCTCATGCTTGAACAGAATTTCCTGTATTTCGGCTTGAGCCCATTCTCTCCTCCCATCACTGCACACCACTGAAAAGAGCCTGACTACATCTTCCTTTCAGATATTTGTACACATCAGTGAGGTCCCCCTGAGCCTTCTTTTCTCCAAGCTGACCAGTCCCAGCTCTCAATCCTTCCCATAGGACAGATGCTCCAGTCCCCTAAACATGTTCATGGTGCCTTTGCTGGACTGGTTCCACTATGTCCATATGTTTCATGTATGAGGGAGCCCAGCACTGGTCCAAGAGCTCTAGATGTGGCTTGGCTCAGCAGTGCTGAACAGAAGTGCAGGATCCCCTCCTGAACCTGCTGGCAGCACAGCTCCCAGTGCAGCCCAGGAAGCTGCTGGCTTTCCTTGACACCAGGGCTCATTGATGGCTCACATTTATGTTGCTTCCTCAACCCTTTCTATTCTCTGTTCTGTGAATGGTGCTTATTCTTTAGTGCTGATTACATGAGTTTTACTGATTTTAGAGCTACTTCATACCAGTGAAAATTCGTCTCATTCGTCAAACATCAACAGAATCATCTAGTTTGGCAATCCAAAGAATCTTTTATTCTTAAGGTTGGTGTTTTTTTTAAAAAAAAAGAAAAAGCTATGGAAAAGGACAGGTGGATTGACAACAACAATCGTCCAAAATAGAGACATTGAAATGCATCTGATCTAAATGAGGGATTTGAAAAACAGGCAGAAAGAAGAAACATCTTAGGAAATGAATGGAAAAATTTTCACTGTGTAGCACAATTTTTTGGTTGACCATGAATCACAATTTATTCAGTCAGGTATGGATATTTCCAGAATAATTCACAGTCTTGGCCTCCATCACTCTTCACAACATGTTTTTTGCAAAGGGATAAAATGTAATGAACACAAATCCATGTGTTCTGTTAAATTATTGAAAATGAGACTTCAAAGTTCCAGAAGTCACTATTTCCTCTAAAAAACAAATTTTTGTTTACAATTTCCCTGCATTATACCTATATCACTCCAAAACCTTTAGTGACTGGTTATAACTGAAAAGAATGAAAAAAAGAGGAAAAGCTCTTCTGTGTCCCATTTCACATGGCTGAAAACTGATTTTATGGCTATATATCAAGGGTGAACATGTGGAAAGAAATCCAGTTATGGCCCATGGGGTTAAGAAATGAAGCCATCACACATCTCTCTCTCCCTGTAGTTATGTAACTGATTAAAAGGTGATTAACAGAAGCAAGTAAATTTTGTCCAGCTATCTGGGAAGCCAGCAGCATAGGAAAGTATGTTTGTGCAGTTTTCCTGCAGCTTAAAAAGCCACAACTAGTAAATGTAAAGAGAACTCATAACTTTGATATAGCACTTATACATATATATATCCTTACATATACATATATACACATATAAAAAATTCAAGGGGCACACTACTTCGACCCTCTGTATCTTTTTCACACAGTTTTGAGCTTTGTTGCATAAACACAGTGTATTTGTGCTTCCAAGCATTACAGGAGTTAGGCTGGAATTGGTCAATAGCAATTGAACATTGCTAATGGGTGGACTTACAGATGTTCATAGAAGTCACAAAATCCTGGTAGGAAGGCAGCCTCAGAGGAATATTGTATTAATATCTCACATGGCATTTGAGAAATGTTTGAGCTGTAGGAGTCAAAAGAAATTGGGCACTCAAAAGTGAGGGCCCATAAAACAATTCATGGCATCATCTGCTGTGCCATATATCAGCTCTACAGAACCTCTGACAAAAACCTGGTGTCTCATCTCTCTTGCAGCAAGCACACAGTCAGCTGGGAGGAAGAGAGGTGGCATTTTTCAATAGAAATAAAACGGAAGAATAAAAAAAAAAATATTTCAAGAGTATGAAATATTTTGCCTTTTTACTCTTTATTCTAAGAATGAACACTTTGCTTAGCAGTCATGAGGGTTTTAAAAGCATTAAGACAGTTAGCCAAGCCTGACAGTCAGCTGGTATTTTACCTACTGCAAAATACAACAACAGAGAATGAAAAAGCCAGCATCTGGCTGGCTTTTTAACTTCTGGTTGACCATGATAAATTGCTACTTTATTTTCTGACTATAAACTTTCATCATTAAACTAAAAATAAAGCAGCTCAATTATTAGCTAAAAATAAGCAAAATTCTGAATGAAAACATACTGTTAATGATCCATAGTTTAACTATTTTGTCTGGAAATGTTTTGGTTTTATTTTTCCTAATTAATAAATGCAGTACTCAAGGATTCACGTGTTTTTAAAATAAGATAGCATTTCTTAAACTTAGAGTTTTCTGCAACCAGAAGCTGAGACAGAGAAAAATAATTTTAGTCATACTATCTTGTGATAGAAAGGTGTTTGGGGTTATGATGTCCCTTTCCATTGAAGGAAAGATATGGAGCCCAAAGGAAAAATGTCAGATACTTAACACAACTGGAGCCAGAAGGTTTTGATTCTCCAGAAAATGTCATTGATTAGATAACGTGTGCCTAACTGGACTGACATTAGACAAAAGCACTTCTATCTCCTCTAAAATAAACAAAGAGATGAGAGAAGAACAGAGAAGAGGCAGCTCCTGGATTACCACCAGAAAAAGAAGAGAAAGATTTAGTCACCCTGGTGGAAAAGAAGCAAACTGCACAGAAGAAGAGGCTCTAAGATTCTTCCGAGGCAGCTGAAGAATTTGGAATTAATGGATTTAATAAGAGAAAAAGAGTAACACCAATCAACTTAGCCAGAATTAACATGGCAGAAGAGAGATTTAAAGCTTTTAATTCCTAGCCAAGAGAAGCATGCATAAAGAATGGGTCAGTTTTTCAAACCACAAGGTGTGCATGGCTGTGGGAAAGAGCGAGGTTCATGTGTCTTTAGTACAAAGTGATGTGAGGATATATGGTGAGGAGTCCTCAAGAAGACGAGAAAAAAATTTAAAAGTTTCCTGGAGAAAAAAAATATAATTGAAGAGTTTGCAAAAGGCAAATATTAATGGGATTACTGTACTGTACATTACAAGAGCAACTAGAGGTAAATCCTATCCACTAACTTACATGGAGGAGAAAAAAGAAAAGAATTTTGCTAAAGTAGAGAAATTAAGCTAACTGCTAAAACCTAGAAATGAAACATTTGTCAAGAGGATACAGATAAGGGCAAGAGATAAATGTTGCAATACTCTTCTTGGAAAAAGTTTAAATAATATAAGCTATATTTACCTTTCATTTATTAAAGGGAACAAATCCATTGGATTTTATTTAAATTTTCTCAACCCTCAAAGTAGTTACATGAAAACTCAGGTGTACTTACAAACCAAGCAGATTCCAGGTCAATCTCACTGGTCCCTTAATTTTTGATGCTGCTATTTTATCACCACAAAGCTATTCAGATTCAACAGATTGGCTTCCAAGCTAGTTAAATCACCAAAAATATTAAATATTGTTTATTATTATTAGCCTAGATTTGGCAAAAGTCAACAAGACTACACTACAAGTTACACATATTAGAATTTATATCTTTGAATTTCTACCACATGTGCCTCAAATTATGTCAGGGAGTTCCAGCATTCAGAGTCCCTATACATGATACACTGCAGTGTAATTTACAGCAGACCTTGCACATTAAGTTTTCATGGTGTTTCATTACTTTTTAAAGACAGATTTGGATGACACTGATTTGTCATCATACACAGACCTTACACATGTGCCTGTGTTAGCATCTCTCTGCTGATTCAGGTCATGTTTTCTGTTTCTTTCCTTGACTTTTCTTGGCTAAAGGTGCCATTCATTTGCTTATATCAGACTTTCACCTTATATTTTGGCATGTCACCGAATATGTCAGTATTTCAGCTCCTAAGCAATACTTCATACTGTAATTACATTGGTTTGCTTCTCCACCCTTGTGCACCAACACATTGTGCTTTAATCAAGGATTGAAAAGAACCTATCCACCCACTCAGCTAGCCAAATGCCAAAGTGTCTCCAGATTTTTTAGCTTTCTTTTGGCTGCAAAATGATCTTCCAAACACGAACAGGCAGTAAGCATCATAGCTGGCTTCTCATGTTTGCAAGCAAGTAAACAATTGTTTGGATACCTCTTCAGCTGCATAGATGTGTGCCAAGCTGCAGCAGCTCACGGCTGTTCCTAAGAACCTCACAAGATGCATCAAAAAACAGCTGCCTGCAAGGATGAAGCAGCAATGAAAACTGCTGAATTCAAAGCAGAAGGATGTCTTCCCTCCTCTTTGCTACAGAACACTGGGGTTTAGGGTCTTTTCAGGCCACTTTGTCACATCCTACCAGACAGAATGCTGATATCAAGGATAATCCCATCCTGGCACTCATCACAGTCCTGTGTCAGCAGAGCCAGAAAAATCCTAGTACTTGCTGGTGGAAAGGGAGAAATTTAGCACAGAAAATTTGGGAAGGACTCGGAAAAATCAGTCTGTGGGAGGGACGGACATAAAATGTGTTGAGGCTAAAGGCTTTGAAGTTACTTAGTGATCTGCAAGAGGAAGTGGACCAGCTCACACCAACTGAGACCGAACAAACAAGGCACATGTCTTTCTTCTGGAGGCAGAAGAGCAAGGGACACAATGCATGAAGGCAGCATCTGACAAAACACACTTCTCCCTCACACCTTTCTTTCCTCACTCATTTTTGGTCCATATGTAGATTTAACACAGAGGCATGTCTTTTTTTCATGTTCAAATCCAAGCCCTCATCAGTCACTGCCTCTGAACACAAGGAAGAATGCCAGCCCAACTATTTTTCACTCTAGTGCTTAGGCACAGGCTACATTTTTCAAGCCCTGGCTTCAGCCTCGCTCTCTGGTCCAGTTCTTTGAGACGACACGACAGCTCACTCACACCTCATTCTGCAATGTGCAGAGAGAACTATTTGTTCTCTTCCTGCAGGGGCGTAAAAGCCAAACTGCCTTGGGACTCCAGGGCAGCCCGAGGCTCACCCTGCAGCTACAGCCTTCAGCAACAGCTGGCATTGGTACAGCACGATAAACTGAACTTTGGTGCTTTAATAATACTTATTGCTTGAGAAGAGATAAATCTTTCCAAGATGGGTAAAGGCACTACAGTTATCACGCAGGGTTCCGTGCAGAGACAAGAGACTGCCCTGCACGTTACTGCCCACCACACTGAGGAGACGCTGAGCAAAACACAGCTAAGAGAATGTCAACTAAAACCAGCCCAAGTAAACAGGTTTTATGTGAGGCATCTTGGGAGTGGAGGAGTGGAAAGGCAACAGCTCCACTGTTTTCACAGTGTCCCTGTGGAAGGACTTGGGAGTACCTTGAGCCTGATAATCTGTATGCCCAAGGGCATCCACACAGCCTCCTGGCATTGCAACCCAATTCCCCTCAGTGAGTCTGAAAGCAGCATTTGTCCATGTATATTGTACAAGAAAGCTGAGTATTCCTTACAGATTCCGTGCTCTCACCCCAGAGCAGAGAGGAGTTTTCTTTGACCACTATTCGATAGTCACTGGTACTAAATCTAGTTCCCAAAATCATTCAATAAGCTGTTTTTCTTCAATCTGTGCTAATAAAACTATACAACACTATAAACATTTTCCACAGTGGACTCCAAGATGTTTGGTGCTCTAGCTGGAAACACTGCTCCTTTTGTTTTTAAGTTACAGCAGATCCTTTCAGACACACTTCCCATCAAGCCACTGAATATTTTTGTCTTCTATTTTCTGCAAGGAGAGCCTTATAGCCCTTTTGAAACCTAAGCAAGAGACTTATGAGCAGCTTTTGGGTGACTATTATCACTACAGATCTAAGCATTTGACAAAATCAGACTCACCAGAAAAGCAGAGCAAGGGCCAGGGAACAATTTTCCCTTCTGTAAATGTTCCAATACACAGGCAGACCACACCGGGAAGATCAGCATTAACAGGAGCTACAGCACGCACCTCTCTCAAGTTGGGGGGAAAAAAAAAGACTCCACAGAGAGCAAAATTTCCTTTCCATTAAAAAAAATTAAGCTAAGGAAAGGAATAAACCAACTACTCTGATAAGCTTTTTCAGTCAGTGTCTAATTAATCTTATTAATGGAACATATTTCATGAACACCTTTCTGCCCCATGTTGGACAAGTGCAGGGCAGGTAAAGCAGGAGTAGAAGTATGACATATGAAAGCCAGCAAAGCACCATGCCCATGCTGCTGCAGGCTTTTCTGTTAAAGGGCTGACAGAAATGCCCATGTTTTGGTTAGGCAAAGTTTACAGGGAGAGGCAATTTATTTTATTAGACCAACTGATACAGTTGGAAAAAACAGACAAACTTCTGGGCATAGAAAGCCTTTCCTGAAGGAGGATTTGTTTGTCTGAAGCATCTGGTTTTTTCCAACTATACTGGTTCATCTAATAAAAGATATTACCTCTCTGTGCAAACCCTGCCCCCTCACCAGTCTTTGTGGCTGTAGCAGCAATACTATTACAATTACTTTAGTACTGATGGCTTGCAGTACAGACTTCTGCATTTGGTCTAACAGGCATCAACTCATTTCACAGAGGAAAGGCTACTATTTCTAAAGACAATAGCTTATTATAGGTTAATCTCACTGCCAATATGGGCCAGTGTAAAGCTGATGGTGATGAAGGCCAAAAAAACTCCCCACCACAGAAATGATTCCAAGTCCTGTTATTACCAATCATCTTGGGAAGTGACACTTTCACATGTGAATTACACCCTAAAGGGTTTGCCATGAGGATACACATTTACATAGCAGAGAGAAAAACACAGAAATCAGTAAAGCCTTGCAAGCACTGTGGGACTCAAGGAAGGTCTTTGTGCCTTACACACTTTGATGTTCTGGGTCCTTCTGGTGGAAGGGATGAAGCAGCTGTCTGACCTGCTGCGTGGGCAGGCACTGCTGCTTGGAGATGCACAGATACCTGAAAGATTATGTTCAGCTTATTAAGACATACCTTTCGTTCCATAGTCTGACACTGAGTTTAGCACAAATCTAATTGGAAAGCATTCATACTGCAAATGAGAAAAATCAGTTCCCGCCCTCAATTTAAAATGCACTGGTATTTATTATAAAACGGGCCTTATTTAGCTACTCTTCACTGCTCTCTTTGCTCTCTTACAGGTGAGCAGATTCACTGTAAGAGTGTCAATAAGAAAGCCACAGTTAAATAATTTTTCAGTAAGTTACATTTGTGGACATATACTATTACTAAGACATATTCTGAATTTAATTTCAGATGTCTATGAATTAAAAAGCAAAACATTTTCCATGACATGTCTGAAGAATGCTAGAAATTATTATTACAGATTTGTTTGCATTCAAATTACAAATGAATGATCCATATTACTGTTTGATTCAGTGGTGTAACTATAGATTAACCACATTAATTTCAGTGGAATTTCTCCAGTTTTGCTTTGCCACACAAATCAGAATGGATGTGGGAATTATTATAAAATTACTTGACATTTTATATATTGTAGTTCATATCTATCAAATGGTTTTTCACCACAAAGTGTTTCATCTCTACAGGATGGTTGATGTTTTGCATTTTTTAAATAAAAATAGCAGCTAAAAATAAATTTATTTTGTAAGCAGAATTTTTATAAGCTGATCTGGCAAATATTTATCTCTGACACTTATTTAAAACCTATTAATACATATTTATGCAAATATCAATTACTCTCTTGAACCTTCTTTTGGGGGTAGGAATTGGAAAAATGATTTTTTTAAATAATTTTATTTACAGAAATGAACTAATAAAACAATCCACAGCCTGATTGCACATCTGAAATAGGCCAGACTGACCAGAAATGCAGTGGCAGAGGACTATAATTTTGAAAATGATATGGGGGTTGAGAGAAGGGGAAGGAAGAAAATAATTTCTGCATGCTTCAAAAAAGAAAAAACAGTAAGCTAAAATCTGTAGGACTAAGTCCCTACAGCTTTCCCCATACTGGGGAAATGAAAAAGGGTAATGAGAAAGACTTTTTCCTCAAAGTAGAAAGTGGTATGATAAGAACTACAGTCTCAAAATACTTTATACATAACATGCTGTTTCTTCACTTTGCTTTATAATTACCTGAAAAAACTAAGTGAAAATGAGACACAAATTTTGTTCCACTGAATATCAGACTTTTACACTCATTTCAATGTAAACAAGGAGACAACCAAAAAATGAGCTTCAGAAATCGTCTAACATTGGAATAAAACTGAATTTTTGTTAACCATGCCACCCTGGTGTGAGCTGACCTTCAAAAGGGCTTATGTAGTTTGAAGCTGTCTTCCCATCCAGGCTGTGGTACAGTTGAGAAGCCACAGATCTCAACCATTAGTTGTTTAGTACCATGGTGCATCAAATATTCGAAGGAATGACCGCAGCTTTTTTCTGTAGGCATCACACATGATATACTCTGTTTTGGTTTAGACCTTCTGTGGTTATGAAACAGAAGGTAATTTTCATGTGTTCTCACATCCGGGCTAATAGTAATTTGCATTAATATTATTTATGTATCACGTGCTCTCAAGACTGCTTTAGGACATTAATGGAGACAGGTCAAGCAGTCTCTCATGGAGTCCTTAACAAAGAAGGGCTCGTAACTGGTAATTGCCAAAAGGTATTAGTTATTCTGCTCATGAAAATATTTCTCTACATGCTCTGCAGAACAGGCACCATTTGATGAACACCACAGACAGGAGCAATGCAGCCATTCCTCATCTAACTTCTCTTTGCAAGGTTAGTATTGATTTTCTTGAAGCAGTTTTCTATCAGCTCACAGCCACACACCTGGTGCATAGACCATCATCCTGCTTCATAAAGAAGAACAGTACTTAGTTGCTGCTTTTTTTCCCCCACACACAGCAGAAAATACACAGGTGACTTATTTGAAAATGGAGGAAGAAGGCACGCCAAAAGACACAGGACTGAGATAACAGCATTAATGGATGATAAGTTGTCTCATGGCCATATTACACTCTAAGACTTGTCTGGTCTCTAAGTCAGCCACACAGTGTTGTGTGTTTCTATTCAGAGCCATGGAAAGGATAGGTTTTCTTTATACTTGTTGCTTTTGTTCTGTCAAATGCAGATATCAAGGCACGAAGCATTCCAGATATCATGGTTGGTCTGCCCAAGTTGTCTAAAAGAAACTAAAACTCTAACCAAGGTATTTCAGACAGCATGGAATACAATGATCTAAAGGTCCACGTACCTCTTGGACACCTTTCAGCTGTTTACAGTATTTACAGATGGAGCAAGATAGAAAATTACACTTAACAATGAGATTGATGAAATTCCTGGTTCTATGTAATACTCCCGGCTTCATGTTAAGTGGCCTCCCTGAAGCCATCCCTGAATGCATAGAGAAACAAGGAAGAAGTCTGCTTGACCTGAACTCGAAAGAACTTCAAAACCTCTATGCACAGTCTGCACAAGAATATTAGGTAAAAAAAAATACAGTAAAATTCTTCATGCAAATTGCCATCTGGGCCAGGAAGCTGAGCACAATACTGTTTTCATCATCTTGAATGATGCACAGTTTAGTTCAGGAGGAGGGGGGAAGGAAATGGGACCAACCTTTGACCAGTATGACAGCAGCATAAGTAATCCCTTATTGCATTATGAAATGATTCATACATGGAGACCTGTTACATTACTGGCCTGTTAACAGTATCACAGCTCCTTACTTGGACTTTTTTTCATTTTGTTTTACATCAGACAAGCCTATTGCTGTCATTTGTAAAGAACAGAATAGCAGCTACAGTTTTAATATCAAACACAGGAAAAAAATACACAGCAGCTGTTCATATTTTCTAGGAAGTCTGTTATAATAATGATGTCATGGAAAAAGGCTGGAATCTATTAAAATGGACCAGACAGGCAAGCCATTCAAAGCCTCCAAACAATATGCATATACAAGCTGCACTATGCACCTTACATTAAAATAAAAACACGCAAATAGTGGAGTTCCTTAAAAATATTATTGAGATCAGGCAATTAAGGTAATTTCATAGATTTACTTCAATAAATTCAGTTTACTACTAGAACTACCCAGTAAAGCAAAATACAAAAGCTACAACCAGCTCACTGTCAATTAAACTCACTTTCACCTATAAAAGCATTTAAATCTATTTTTAAATCGCTGGCTCAAGCTACATAGGAACAAAGCTCTTCCAGCAAAAGAGCAGCACTGAATAGTTTGGAAACTAATAATCCAACTTACCTTGTGTTTTTCCACACTCCACCAAGTCAATTATGTATGACAACAAAGTTTGAAGATTCTGGGTTATGAATGATGAGTTCACAAGTAAAGGGCATATATTACAGATGAAGCATTATAAATCTGAGATCAAGTTAAAGAGACATTCTTAAATCTCCTCCTTTTCAAACCACCAAATAGATCTTGTACCTGCTAATTAAAACTACTATGTACAAAACCCCAAATCTATGAAAATACATCAAGACTCAGAAAATTAATGAAACTATGAATTGGTTTAAAGGGGTAATTCCATCTGAAGAGATCTGCTTGATGACAGCCCTGATGACTTTTGCATAAAACTCTGCCACACTCATTATACTTCATATTCATCTACACTCAACACTACAACTACAGCTATCGATTAAAAAAATATCAAAACTTACTATCAGAATTCCAATCCAAAATTCAAACTGCTAAAACCCCAGAAAACAATGTCCCAAACTTCACAGACACTTCCACACTGAGGCCATTAAACACCTTCTCCTGCAAATGGGTATGTATGAACAAATTTGAGTTCACACAAGTCTGACTGCCAAATCTGATCCCCATTATCCTGCTCACATTTCCAGTTCCAGTAAAAGGAGGAGGTTATGCTTGCACTAAAAGCAATAGGTTGGGCACACAAGTGGCTCTGTGCACTTCTCTAAAGACTCAAAAGATTTGAGCTAGGGTACAATAAAATGAGTCTGAATGCTTTATCTTAGGCACCTCACAGGGTTCATAAATTTTTACTTTAAGCTGTTGTTGCATATAATAAAATAGTCTTAACATTTCAGATGAATATTCAGGGCAGCTTATAAACTATTCAGTGATTAATGTCCTTGTCTCATGTTTTCAATTTTCATTGCTAGTGGAGGTCATATGTTATGATGTCATCTTGAATCTAGATTTCCATTTTAAGCAAATTTAATTTAAATTATGATCCTAAGGCATATGGTAAAAACCACTTTAAAGTTCCATACTGAGTAAATTTATTCACTCTGCTAATAGGATAGATTTCACATTATGGTGCCACTTACTCATCAAACAAACACAGTTTGAGTGGATGGTCCCAGACAGTAAAGATGCCATAGGTTGAATGTGCAGGAGCAGAACTCGTTTATACCAAGATTTAACAGCACACTTGCCAACCTTGAGTGCAGGGGTTTACAAGACTCAGCCAATAATAGGAAATTAATCAAATCCCCAGAGCATGACATATATTGAATCTGCCAAAAAGGATTCAGAAGAAGGAAGAACAGAAGTCTTAGAAGATATCGGAGCTTGAGGAAGGCTCAGGGTATATTTTCCTTAGGAGCTAGTGGGATGAAAATGTTTCTTGGGGCCTCTCACTAGGAAGATACTCACTTTATTCTTCCATGCCTGTGAGGCTTGAGAA
Source organism: Peucedramus taeniatus (assembly GCA_013400575.1). Classification (NCBI taxonomy): domain Eukaryota; kingdom Metazoa; phylum Chordata; class Aves; order Passeriformes; family Fringillidae; genus Peucedramus; species Peucedramus taeniatus. The sequence goes on from WBNO01030105.1 coordinate 234,465, forward strand.
TTCCTCACCAAATTGCAAAGAGAAGTTTTAGGAGACAGCTGAGATTAGAGGACAGTAGGTGGCCAGTGAAAGGACTGCTCTTCCCTCCTCTGTCCATCTCACCCTCGCCCTCCTGTTTCCTTTGGACTATCACTACCTTTTTCATGACCCTGTCTGTGACACCAGCTTACACAACTAAACCACTTGAGAGCTACCTCTATCTTGTTTTTCCCTGGTCTCTGCTCCCCAAAAGAAATAGTTTTCAGGTGATTGTGCTCCCTAAGACAACTCACTATGGACCCAGGTAACAGTCAGCTCAATTATCTGATTGTTTTCAAGCCCAAGGTATAGAGCAACAATTTTCTGTATATTGCCATGCCCTTTTCTCAGATGCATTGGTTCCATGTGAAACATTAACAAAAAATTATTTCAGATGAAGTTATTAGGTTTAATGTTATGGCATATTATTATTATTATTTCTTCTTTCCACAGAAGAACTATTTATGGAATAACAGTAACAAAGTCCTTCTCAAAGTAAAACCAAGCTCAAATGGGTTTCTCAGGTATGCAATGCATGAACCACCAGAATTATTACTGCTTTTTTCTATCATTTATTATTGATTTTTTTTCCAGTAATAAATGGTAGTGCAGTTATACAAATTAAATATTCCTATACAGCCTTTGAATTACAAAAATTTCTTATATTGGTAAAGCAGTGGCAGAAACAACCTGTACAATCCACTGGAACTACTTCAAGCATCACATAGGGAAGGATATTCAGAATTTACATAGTCAGTAAAATGTCAAAGCTCATTTTGAATTGGTCAAGTGCTTAAAAATTACTGCTAAAAGAGTGGGCAATCTTCTGTAGCATCTTACAGCCAGATGCCTATAATGCAGCATATGCCAGCTCAAGTGTTTTGTATTACACAAGTATAATTCTAAAAACAAGGACTAGTACAGGAATTACATGGAGAAAGCATAGACCTACTCACGGGGTTTTTCTGTGTTTAATTTAATAAGGCAATTTTTTTCCCCCCCAAAAATGACTGAACAGACTAGGAACCTCATATAAGATGTCCAAGGTATTGCCTTTCTGCAGGGATGCATTTTTAGCACAGAGTAAACCAAAACCCTTCAAAAGGTCTTTAGTGTGAAGCAATAAAGCCATTTACATTTATGCAGATGTACAACCAAAAGCCATGTATACATCCACACAATTATATTGGTTCTATTCTTATCTTTGTACTTGTTTCAGATTCAGGCAGATAAACAACTAACTAGGATACTGTAGAAGCAGGAATAGTATTTACTATCATGTAGTTAAATATGGTAAATAGATTACTAACCTTAGAATGTCTCAAAAACAATATTAAAAACAAGTTCTTTGTAAAAGGAAGTATTTCAAAACTCAGCTTAAAACATGCTTGAAAGGCTAATAATAAAAATATTCATTTTCTGCAAGAATGGGAGTAAAGATTTGGGACAGAACACAGAAAATTAACAGCATTTTAACAGTCTTAGGAATTCTAATATACCATGTTCCTGTATAAATAAAGATTAACATATAAAAGATTATACTTAATTCATTTGTTTAGTATATAATGTGTGGTATCCACA
>WBNO01030106.1:0-40566 GCA_013400575.1 Peucedramus taeniatus
ACAATTCATGCTAACATAGGTGGCTACAAGAATCAAGAAAAAGAGACCTTCCCTTTCTTCCAGAAGTAATTACCCTTGCAGTGCTCAGGAGTATGGCACTTGAAAAAGTCACTAAAGCCAAAGGATTTTCTGCCAAACAGGGAGTGACCATTAAATGTCTGATCATTAAATGGTATACCTGTGCACATTACAGATAATGTAGGTGAATGTTTTTTGTCTTTCAAAGGTTTAGTACCTCCCTGTAAAAAGCAGCCTGGGGGTCACTGGTGACCATGAGCACAGGGATCAGAGCAGGCAAACAGAGTGACCACAAGATTGTAGAGTTCAGTATTGTGAGAAGGCAGAGCAAGAAGATAGCAACCAGGGACTTCAGGAGAGCTAACTTTGGCTTCTTCAGGGATCTTCTTGGAAGAATCACGTGGGAACAGTCCCCACAGGGAAGAGGGATCTTAGAGAGTTCATTAATACTCAGGGATTACTTCCTCCAGGCCTAAAAATGATGCATCCCAATAAGTGAGAAATTGGGCAAAAGGAGCAAGAGAGGTGCATGAATGAGGGTTGAGAGAGAACTGAGAACAGAGGGTTGAGATGAGAACTCCTGTCAAAATTCAGACATAAGCAGGATATACATGTGAGGTGGAAGCAGGGATGAATGTAAGAATGTGGTCAGAGTGTGCAGATAGGCCATGAGAAAGCCAAGGTCAGTTTGCAAGTAAACCTGGTCAAGGATGTCAAGGAATACAAGAAAGGTTTCTTAAAGTAAATCAGTAACAAAAGTGAAAATGTATGCTTCCTACTGAAAGGAATGGGCACCCTGCAACAGGTGTTGCAGATAAGTCTGTCGTACTTAAGGCCTTCTTTGCTTCAGTCTTAACCACCAAGGCCCTCAGTAACCCCTGACCCAGGAGACCAGGGAGAAGGTCTGGAGGAAGGAAGATTTTTTCTTGGTCAAGGAGGATTGGGTCAGAGAATACCTAGGCAAACCTGATATCCATAAATACAGGAGTCCTGATGGGATGCAGTTCCTTTTGATAAAGTATGTTGATGGGAAGACCATTAGAAGAATGTGCTTTTAATACTTTCTTTTTTTTAGTAATCAATAGGGAGAAAGAAATTTAGGTTCCTGAAGAATATTCTCCCCAGAACTGCAATATACTCTTTTGTATGGGCTTCAGGAAATTGAATTAGAGAAAGAAACTCCTTGCTCAAAATTGGATCTGGATGACTCTCTTAGTCATATGGTTTAGTTTTAGGCAATCCTGTGAGCAGGAGGGAGTTAGGCTTGATGATCCTTATGAGTGCTTTCTAGCTTGAAATATTCTACAAAATTCTAACAAATTCTCAAATATCACATCAATGAATTGCTCTCAAACTCTAGCCTTCCTATTTGATCTCATTTGTCAGAAGTTTTTTACATTTGCAAAGCTTCCAGGAGGTAAATTGAGCTAATTGAGAGAGCTGAGAAAGATTTGGAGAGGGAATAGACGGAAGCTGTTCTTCCATCAACTGCAATTTAAAGTCTTACTTAAACATGAAGTCAAAGGACTGTAGACAGTAGGAATGGTAGCCAAATGTTCCTTGACCTCTGCATCTTTTACATCAGTACTTGAAACTTATATTGTGGATTTAATTAGCTCTGAAACCCAGCATTAATGAAGTGTAATACTCATAGCTTAAAGAAGATTTATAGTCTTGACAAAAAAAGCATTGCATGTGATTGTCCTGAAAATAGAAGATCCACAAAGATAAAGTATCAAATAAGTATCCTCTAACAGGCAATAATGGCTTTCATGGTCTAGCTCTGTCTGATGTAGCCAGTGTCAGAGTTCACTTTCACTTTGACATGGAAGCTGCTTCTTTCATGAGCCCTGAGGCATTGGTACATTTTGTTTAAAAAACATTGAGCATGTATTTCTCATGTATCATTGAACACAGGAAAGTGTACTTTTTTATCTCATCAGCTTCTTTATTTCAGTACCATTGCCAGCCATGAAATAAAGACAAAAACTAACAGATAAAATAAATAGAATTGTGAACTCAATTGCAAATGCAACAGAAAATAATAAAAAATAATCAACTGCTTTGTTTATTTGCTGTCTATTGTTTATAAAAAATATTCAAGTAAATACATTTGTTAAATCTGTCTCTGATAAAAATATTGTTGTAAATGCCATTAAATCCACAAATTAGGTACTTCAGGCTTGGCAGTTGGTATGACATGTGAAGCATAAAGAATGGATTTCCTAAAAGAAATTAACAATTGAATCCTGTACATATTTGCATATAATTTTTAGTCCTATATTTTTAAGAATATGCCTTCAAACCATGATCAGAAATATATGTCTTAAAGTACTGAAGGGAATGGAAGGCCAAATGCAATTAATAATGTTCTGAGTTCCTTCTGCAGCATACACCACCCCTTGCCCAAGAGGAAAATTGTAATCTCTACAGCAATTCCTTGTTAGAAAAGGTCCTAGTGTATACTGGGGGGAGGGGGAATGAAGAAACAAGGGATGACAAGACTTCCATTAAAAATACTGCTTAAAAGAAAAAAAATAACCTGAGGATGAATGAAAAGGTTTACCCTCAGTTACAGCCCTCCACCAAACTCTCTATGAAATGAGCAAGGCTGAAAAAATTCTGCTTCATTCTTATCTCTTTTTTGGTTTTGAGTAATACAATCCATCTGTTCAAGCTAGCAATATAAGCATAATCCTGCTCTGATTAAATAGAATTCTAGATGTCTTACATATGAAGTGTGTTTTTTCAGCTCACCATTTATAAAAATGTAAGAGTTTTCAATTAAATAGGCAAGAATGAGTTTCAGTGACGAAAAAGTAGCTATAAAAATCTTAAAAAATACATAAGTATTTCAACTCTACAAGCCAATTAAACTGGTACAAAATAATTCTGTTCCTTTGCACAAATTTGCTTTCTGGCTTGCTTTTTCTAAAATCTTGTCTTTAGAGTTTAGTACAATGAGTGCATTATGCATTTCTTAACAATGATAGTTATATAGACCTGTAATTTTCAAAAGTATATATCCTGTATCAGCAACAATGAAGTATTCAGTCAAAGAAAATTGCAGCAGCATATAACTTTGATGAGCTTTAACAGAATAAGTGAACAGTAAGTTCCATAGTTACACAAGTTTAAATGTCAGAATAAAAAAATGTAAGTTTAAAAGCATGTGTTCATGCAACAAGAACAAGACAATGCCAAGCTTTCCTTAAAAGACATTGATTTTATTTTCAAGTTAATAGAAGAAGTAGGAACAACCTCATGATGGTCTAGCTCCTGAACTGAGATTAAAGAAGGAATGTAGGAAGCTGCCTTGTGCTATGTGCTGTGGCCGACTTCTGCCACCTCTGTGGCAATTTCTAAGCAAAGATCTTTTAAATACCTCCCTAAATCCCCAAAGTCTTCAGAAATAAACTTATTTTAATATTTTTATATTTCTGTGTGTGGACAATACTTGTGAGGTGGTTACTGTGAGATGTCAGTAGGAGTAAGAAATACCCAGTGCATCATTACACATTAATCGAAACAGAGAGGTGCCTTTGCTGTGTCACTTGCCACTTACCTTGGCTCATTGTGGAGAGAGATACTGGAGCTTTGTTAACTCAGGTCACAGCCTACTTACAAAACAAGGCAAAAAGGTTTTTCCTCCATGGATACAAATAGTACTGTGAAAAAAAAAATGTTTATTTCACTGTTATCATTATAATTTAAAAGCCATCCGTACAGTGTCCTGTTGTATTAAGTCGAAACCCTTTTGACAAGATGAAATGCATTAAATCCACACTGTTTCTTGACCCTGTTCTGTGCTGTCTGCATGGCAAGTTTTGGCAGCCCAGATGGCCCACAATCCAGGGACTGTTAGATTTGCTAATTACTGTTAATGATTGGTACAGGTTTTCTTTCTCCATGCTTGACATGCATACTGATTGGCAGCAGTATGAAAGTATATTCAAGGACTGCAATACAGCCAGAATAAATAATAATATAATGCAGTTTCTTGTTAGGGTACACCTGAAAAATGTCTTGCTTTCTACTCAGCAGTGAATTATAACCACTTCCCCTTCACTTCGATTTCAAAGCAGTCAAGTTTGGATGTATTTGTATGAGGAAAGAGAGCATTGTTCTTTCCTTGTCTTATGATCTTGTCTCTGTTTGACCCTGTGCAGTTTGTTGCATTCTATGTTTACCTTTCATTTTAAGAGTTCCTTTTTATCTTTCTAGGTTGAGGGGATTTAATTAAAATTAAAAAAAATCAAGATCTATGGAAACCTGATGTATTTTTCCAAAGATTTCTTTAAGAGGTTAAAATAATAAAATATGTTTTATTATTTTATAAAGAGAAATCACATTCTAAAAATATTTCTTTGGTCTCCCAATGCAAACATATAACTCAGTTATTCACAGAGATGTTTATCTTAAAATAACAGCACTGGGAATATTGAAACAGCAACCTATCTGGCACGATAATCTTTCAGTGGTTCTTATCCCCCTATAAATCCCTGCTGTTTCTGAGGTTTTTGTATTTATCCAAAAAATACCTTCAGACAGCTGTCCACAACTTGGTGTCAGGAATTATGAGCAATGCATACATCAGTTTCTGCTGAACCTTTATCCTGAGATCAGCTCCTCCAGCTCAGAGGTTAGCTTGCTCTGCTCTGCTCGTTTGTCTAGGAAGGTTTTTTCCCCTGGTGCAGTTGCTGAGGTTGAGGGGGAGTGGCACCTGAGCTCTCACACTCTCCAGGAGGCTTCCTGTCACACAGTCCTCCTCCTCCTTAATCCCTCACGGTAACCTCTTCGTGCTGTATGGAATGAATATATTTGTATTGGGTGCTTAGTATGAAACACTCAAGCAATGTCTTGCAAAGCAGGATGTGGCTGCACGTGCGTTTGTTCTCACCTAATTCTGTACTATAAGGGCAAATTATTTTGATAGGCAGAAGAGAGTCAGCTTGCATTTCCCAGAAGTTCTCGAGTGTTGAAAGCTTCTTGATTTGTTTTTCTCTCCTGTCCCTGTACAAGTCAGTAGAGTTTCTCCACAAGAGAGTAAGGTGGGCTGATGGCATTCCTTAAATCTGAACATTTTTACAGTTGTTGGAAAAGAATTCTCCGCTTTTGGCTGCTATACTTCCTTTCCTATCCAAACAATTCCATTGGGTGAAATATTTCCCTGTGCTGATACTGAGCTAAGCTCTCAGCTTGTGTTTTTTCCCCACCAAAAATTTCCCAAATGGAAATGGATTTCTAACTTGTAAAGGAAATTATGTAATTTGCACCAGTTCAAATATACCATGCATCTGTCACACTGTTTATACTGAATTATCTTGTGTCAGAATACAGCCTGTCTTTTTCATGGTGAGACATATTTTGACATTTCATAGACACTGGGGTTTCGATTCCTGTGCAATCTGTGATGTGCTCTGGGATAGGAAACTTGATTATACTTTCTATGAAATTGTAAAATATAGCACAATATAATAATAGCTTTAATGTGAAGATAATTTCTAGTGGAATTTACATATGTGGCTGGAAGGCAGAAAATTTTTTTGAAGGCAACTATTCAATGAACAAAGCTGTATAGTAAACCAGGCATTCTATCTTGAGACATATAAAAATAAAACACATTAGTTACACTTAGCCCTAAGCATTCAGCATGACTTTCCTTCAAATTATTTGTAATATTCAGGAAGGTTCAGCTGCTAATTTGTCAGCAGTCCTAGCTAACTGGGGAGGTCCCAGCTGACTGGAGAGTAGTAAATGGGACACCTAGCTACAAGAGGTCCCAGAAGGAGGATTAAGGAACTACAGGCCTGTCATCCTGATCTTAGAGCTGGGATCTTGAGTGCTGTCACAGGATGTACAGGACAGCCATGGGATAAGGGCCAGACAATGTGGGTTTATGGAAGGCAGGTCTTGCTTGACCAACCTGATGTCCTTCCGTGACAAGGTGACCCCCTTAAGGGATGAGGCTGTGGATATTGTCTACCTACCTTCAAACACTGCCCCTGATCCTGTCTCCCACTGCATTCCCCTGGAGAAACTGGCTCCTCATGGCTTGTGTGTACTCTTTGCTGAGTTAAAAAACTGGCTGAATGCTGGGCCCAGAGCAGCATGGTGGTGAATGGAGTTAAATTCAGCTGACAGCCAGTCACTAGTGAGGGCCCCCAGGGCTCAGTTGGGAGCCAAGTCTTTAAAATATCCTTTATCAATAATAAATAATAATCAATAAAGTCCTTATTAATTATCTGTATGAGGAGATCAAGTGGACCCTCAATAAGTGTGCAGATGACACCAAGTCCCTATGGCCACAGAGTTCCAAGACAATATATTCCATACTAATGAGAGACTATTTCTGGCAGACTTGCATTTGGGAGAAGGGGTGTAGAGTGCTCTTTTTTGTTGGAGAAAATTATTTATTTCCCAAGTAATGTTACATTATAAAATGTTCATGTTGCTTATAAGCTGTTCAAGCTGAATCCCTTCTGTAGTGACAGAATGGTTTTCATAAAGATGTGGGGTGGTGTTTCCAATACTGTTTTTGACATGTTTCTGAATTCCATTTAATAATGCTAGGATACATTCCCAGTATGGATTCATTATGTATTTAATACTAACACATACTGGGAAGGTCAAAGGCAAATATGATAAATGAGAATTAATAGAGAGTATTAGTACATCATTCTAAATTGATTGGGAAGATGAAGGAATTTGACACATTACAGGTAAACTCTATAAAGAGAAATAGCATCTATAAGGAAAGTTATAAACAGCAACAGATAGAGTCAGAAATCACAGATAGGAAGATAAGGTGATTTCTGTGATGCAGTGGTAATAGAACACATATTGTGTAATGATCAGGGCTGTTTGATACAAATCATCCTTCACCTTTATATACCTGCCCTGCTTTAGAGGAGCATGGTTAGAGATTGATAGATAAGTAAGGACATATAGACATACATGGAAATCATAATTTTATTTCTGTCATAGATGTGAAATACAAACATATCACCCATTTTATGTTAAGCTCTAACCATAGCAAAAATTCACTTTCTTGTCACTGTTGATCTGCTTGAGGGTAGGCACTACTGAGAGACCTGAACAGGCTGGATTGGTGCTCTGAGGCCAATTGCATGAGATTCAGCTGGGTGACATTCTGGGTCCTGCACTTGTGTTGCAATAACCTCATGCAATGGTACAGGCTTGGGGAAGAGTGGCTGGAAAGCTGCCAGCTGGAAAGGGACCTCAGGGTGTGGGTCATCAGTACCAATGAGACTTCACTGCAAATACTCTCTTCTCTTCTGAGCCTCCTCACTGCAAGAAGGACGTTGAGGTCCTGGAGCATGTCCAGAGAAGGACAACAGAGCTGGTGAAGGGTCACAAGCACAAGTCTTGTGAGGAGCAGCTCAGGGAGCTGGAGTTGTTTAGCCTGGACACTGAGGACTGACCTAATTGTTCTCTAATACTACCTGACAGGAGGCTGCAGTGAGGAGGGGCTTGCTCTCCTTTCCTACATAACAAGTGATAGGACAAGAGGAAATGGACTCAAGTTGTACCAGTAGAGGTTTAGGTTGGATTATTGGAAAAATTTCTTCACTGAAAGGGTGATCAGGCACTGGAACCACCTGCCCAGGGAAGTGTTTGGATCACCATCCCTGGAAATGCTAAAAAAATTTGTAGGTAGGTCACTTGGAGATACGGTTTAGTGGTGAACATGGTAATGATATTATGTTAATGGTTAAATGTGATGATCTTAAGAGATCTTTCCCAGGTTTAGCAATTCTGTGATTCTATGATTAAGCAAAATTCTGTGGTCTGTGCACTTTAATTTGTTCCTGATAAGACTTTGCTATTTAAGACAAAATAGCCAAATTTACATGGAAGTCTCCATATATGTGGTCTACATTGATGTCATCTATATTTAGTTGAGGATCTGACTCTGTCTTAATGAATCTGGGAAGGAAAACACTTTACAAATATCAAATTCAGGGATTTATTTGTTTTTCAACCACGTCTTTTGGTGGATGCCTCAGCTTGGATGAATATCTCATGGAGCAACATCAGAGGTAGCAGTGTTACAGAAATGGGGCTGTAATACCATGGGGCTCCCAGCTGCTTCACCTTGAGGCTGGGAGGTGACATCTTCTGTACCACACTGAAGGATTAAGGAGCATGCAGGTCCATGAAGACAACCAACCATCATGGTTGATGCACTGTGTGCACCACTGCAGGTCACAACTGAATGCCAACCCCACCTGTCTCGGAGGAAGAGTGTGTGAAAGTCCCTGATGCCAACAGACATCGTCAAATACTGAAGGTAGATGCATAGATTTACAGTGGAATATCCAGGTAAATAAAGTGGAAAGCAATTACAGCCTGTAAAGTGGAAAGGGGTTATATTTAAATGATTAAAATATTAATTTTTATATCTATGTATAAGAAAGAGAATGACATATTACTTTAGGTCATTTTAAGTATATATTTGTAGTTTGAGTGCAGGAATAGAGACTTTGATGAGATGAACAATGTCATCATTTATCTCTATATTGAATATTAGGGTACACTTGCAATTATAGAGTCAGAATGTTTGAAGGAAATTTGAAGGAAAAGTTGACTAACCATTTTCATGTGGTCTCTCTGCTGTATCTGGAAAAACAGAATGATTTCTCTAAACACATTGCAGTGCTGACTGTCAAAGCACTATTTATCATACAGTCCTGCCTCAGCAAATTCTGCTACAAGTCCTGACAGTTTGAGAAGGTTAGTTATTTGTAGATCCTTCACTCAAGGATTACAGCCTGTGTCGACAATGAGAGTAAACCTCAAAAGATCCCACGGGTCTGAAAGATTTAGGTAAGTGCTGAGAACATCCTAACCACAAAAACTTAGTTATCTATTTGCAAACAGCAATTTCTGTTTACCAGCTGAACTTTTAACCTACTGGTCTCTGAATATTCCCTCTCTTACTACCTTCCAACCCTTCTTAATCATAGTCTTAAGCACTTAGCTCTCTTATGCACCTGTATTTTTACAGAAGAACTAGTGTAAATTGTGTCCTGCCACAGGGCTGAGTCTCCTCTGTGTAATCTCTTCGTTTGGGTTTGGGTTTTGTTCTAAGGCACAGGAAGAGCAGCAAGGCAGTACAGGAATTGCACTTTGCAGGGATCAAATTGCAAACTCTTGTAAGTGAACTATGAGAGCAGCTGATAGTAGGGCATGTAGTGGTTGGTAATACTGCAGGAAGTTTCAGGTGAGGGTCGTTTTATGAATGTATATTATCACTTCAAACAGAAAAGCTGAGAGAAAGAAGAGTAGAATGGTGGAAAAATGGGTGTTTCTTGCAGCCACTCATGTATCAGGAAAGGGTGATGGACTTCTGGAAAGAGTTTTGCTTTCTATCAAGGGAACAAAGAAATTATCTCTCTCCTCCTTGTCCTATTTAATGAATGAAAAATTGGGGAGATGAAATCACTCTGCGTCTTGTACTTTTCTAGAGCTTATGGGAAGCCAATGAGAAATACTGCGTCATTTCACTAGGCAGGATCATCTTAAGATGTAAACTGATATAGGTCATTGAAGTTAAACTGATGTTTCCTGCTAAGGAATCTGGTGTGGAGTGATAATGCGCTAGAAACACTGCAAATTAGTGTGCCTCTATTTGAAGACTACCAGGGCAAAAACATGCATTGGCTCAGTAGAACAGATTTTCAGACTCAAGAATTTATGTTCCCTTCTGTTTTTCCAGAATCCCTGGATCTTAAACACTGCTACAGAAATAATTTGAAGAGTTGAAATATTTGATTATACTTTATCTGAATATTAAATACATAGTTAGCTTTATTGCTTGATAGCATTGATGAAGCTTCAAAGATGAAAGAGAAGATAACAGTAACTGGAGAAGAGTTGGGAGCTGGGATAACTTTTCTATTAGTAAGGAACATTAAAAAGAAGAAACCTGAAATATACAATACATCACAAACTACATTGTGAGCAGAAGGCTGTATAGGCAAAAAGCAAACACAGGTCACATTTAGAGATCTTATTTTAAAGCTTATTTCCATTTTATTCAGAATTTGTTTGAATAGAAGGAAGATTTATCTTTGTTGTAAAATAGAGCAGGAAGCATTTCCAAGATTTTCAGCTGTAAAGGATCTTCACAGGGAGTATGTAAGATATTGACACATGTGAATGATGGTGTGCCTTTGGGCATGACAACTAAAACAGCCATGAAAATTGAATCTCTTATAGGCTTGGAAAAAATAACTTCACTGTGCTAAAGGATTAATTTCCAACTCATAAGTAAAAATATCAGCTCCTGTTTTGATAAAGTAGCAGATCTAAAAGATAAAAACTCCCAGATATCTCTAAAGCATCCACAAACCGGTGAGCCCAAAGAGCTTTCCCATGCTCACTATGTTCATATGAAGAGCAAGGAATTCCTTCTGCAGCAATACCTTGAACTTGAAGCCAGACATCTGGATGTATGAAAGCCCTAAACTGCCTCCTTTTTCACATTAAGTCAACCAAAATCTTAAATGTTCTAAATCAAGCCAATTTGAATGGAGAACTTAAAGATTGATTTAGAAACTTTTAGACAACTGCCTTAAAACTTGACCTATTATTTAGGCATAAATTTCAGTTAGCTGAAAATTCCTATGTGATTTTCAAGGACCTCTGCTCTACTTAAATTTGAAGCCCTGCACCTTTTCCTAGTGATCAGGGGAAAATGTAGAAGGTCTTCACTGATTATTATCCCAAAGAAGGCATTGAATTACAGCACTGTAATGTAGAAACATCTTTGAACAGTCTCTCTCAGTCACTGAATCCTTTCTGGTTGGATCCTCACAAGACAAAATATTTCAGAGTGTGGTCAGTGCCAGGTCATGCCAGGTGGTGCAGATCCAAATTACTGGAGGGCATCATGGCTATGTGGTGAGGTACTTCTGTCTCTCAACTTCTAACATTTTTGTTTATTGTCTGGTGTGTTCAACACTCAACAAAGTTAGGCTCCATTTCCACTTCATAATCACATGGCAGTGTCAGGAGTGAGGGTTCTTTCCTTGTGGAAGAGGAGGAAGCAGAGGCTGATTTTCCACTCATGCCTTTCATTAAATGGGTAGCAAGCACAAGTGAATAGCTTTTTCAGTTCTTCCTCTATTCATACTATATCTATTTTTCCTGGGTATCTCCTGGGAAGGCAGAGTCTGTGAAAGTGAATGAACTGAACTCTGAACACTGAGCTCTTCCTTTTTCCATAGCAATGCTTGCTGCCACAGCATTTTATGTGATGGGAGACTCTTTAATATAAACAAAAGGATATTTTGTCGCTCCATTAATATTCAATGTGTTTTCTTAATATTTTTAGCCATACAGGTTTGTAAAAAAAGTAACTGTTGTGTTTCTAACATTGCTGATGTTTCAAGAACATGGGGAAACTTCTTTGTCTCTGATTTTGAAAACACTGGAATCAACCTCTTTGCAAAAATCACAACCCCCAAATTAACTGTCTAAAGATTTGGAGGAAATGTGGGTTTTAATAATACCTTGAGAGCTTAATATCTAATCACTGAAACAGTGGGGAAGGTGAAGGATCCATTAGTGATGACTTGTCTTTTGCATTCATTTAATCAAACCAAACCATTTAAACTGACAGCTGTTGTTTCCCAAAGTGGACTGGGGGCTGCACTGTTACAGCATAAAACATGAGCTGCTTGTATTTGGAGATCAGTGGGAAATCTCTGCTTGTATGGGCACAGAGCAGCCCAGCACAGGGTGTGGGAGGGCTGAGTTTATCAGCGTGCTTGCAGCAAATGGCCTGGATTTGGCTTTAGGAGGGCTTCACATCCATTTTGGAAAATAACTTTGGGTGCTACCATTTACACAGATGCAAAGATACTGCAGTTTGAGTAGCTGACAGCATGATGTGCTAAAACTGAGAGACACACCTGTTGTGCTGGTTCTGAAAGAAAGTGAGATTTGTTGTGGCATAAGAGCAAAGGGCAAGCTCCTTTGCTCCTTCTGCTTCTCTTCTTGTTTATCAAGCAGCAGATGTGAAAAAAGAGGGATTCAACATCCAGTCAATATCATAGCTGTATCCAGGCAGGCAGCTGACCTATGGGATTTTGAGAAGTGTCTTGCTCTGCATGTATAAATGTTCCTTACTTTTTATATTAGAATACATTTTTCTTTAAAAAAACTATTGTGCATTTTCTTTTGCAATAGATTGCAAGTTTTCATCCTACCAGTTGCTGAGCACTTCCAGCAATGCTCTGGTTGCTTTCAGTTTGGCTGTATGACCATGGCATCTAGAGTAAGTACCTTGGAGAAATGAGTCCTGCTGGTTTTGACATTGCCTTTTTCTCTTCTTGCTTGAAAATGCTGTACCTATCTACTTGCTCGTGCTAATCAAGGAATATAGAAAGAGCACCAAAATGCAGTAAAAAACCAAACTAAATCCTACAAAAGTGGGACTGGACCATTTCTCAAGGCAACTCTGTGGCAGCACAGTTTAATGTTGTGAGTTGTCCTAGATTTAAAGCCACTAGGGAGTGCAGCAGGCAAATGCCAGGCCACTAGATTGCACCTAATTAATTTATGAGATTACAATACTTCTGTCAAGTGCCAAGTAAAGTTTTCTGCTGGCATTGACTGTTGCAGAGTTGCACTACTGAGCAGGGTTAGGCAGCTGCTAAATGATTCATGGAGTGTAGTGTGTTTAAAAAACACCTTCTGATAAATTTCCATTTTTATAGACAATCCAAGGAGTCAATATATCTGTCTGACTTTGTATCAATAGCCATAAGCTCCTGGCTGATGCCATGCCTTCCTGAGCAGCCTGCAGTACAGGGAACACGAACACACTGGGCTGTCTCTCAGTTTTCTTCTATATCATGCAGGCAATAAATTGCTAGGAGGCTGACTGTTGCTTTATTTTTTTCTGTATTGAAAATATTTATTTTAGCTTTTTTTTTTTCCCTACGCATTTGTCAATATTTTTCACTTGCGTTCTTTCCCACTATGAAACAAAAAACCCCACCCCTCTATATTTGTGCATTTCTGCTTTGGCTAGACAGTATTTCTGCCTTTTGCCTTTTTGGTTTTATATCTGCAAAGGTGAATATCTGGTGATAGCAATGAGAGCTGAATACTCTCACAGAGTTTGCAGACATTAAAGGATCCACCAGCTGCTGGGCGATACTGGCAGGGATTCACTCAGCAGGAGCTGATGTCTGGGCACTCCTGGATGCTCTGAACCCATCTCTACTTGTTCTCTTGCCAACCTGAGGCTGGCCAGTAGATAAAATACAGTTGGTTGGGTCTTTTCTTTGCCTAGTGGATGCTGAAGTGAATTCTGCAAAATCAGTCTGATTTATTTTATAGAAGAGAATCATTATGTGTTTCTTAATGAGAGTTCCTGTGCACAGATTTTGTCCAGGAGCCCAGCTTGAAAAAAAAAGTGTATTTCTCTGTATTGTGCACTCTTCTGGTTACACGTGAGTGCTTCCATTGGCTGTACTGGATTTCTAACAAAATTATCTCCAAACTCTGAATGACAAGTGCAAAAAATTAGGGGTAATTTTTCCAAAGGGGTTGCAATCTGGATTGCATTCTGCATAATCTCAGATAAAGTACATTAAATGGGGATATGCATGCATAGGAGCAGCAGTTGCCTCCTGCATATTCAGAGAGAGTGCTTACTATTCTGGAGTCACAAAAGAAACAAAGCTATTTTTCAGATATAAATCATGCAAACTCTCTTGTCTCCATAGTCTTCTAAACACCTCTAAAAAATGCACTTTGGATTAAATTTGCCAAGACACAAAGTGTGCACTGAAAGATATTAAGAATCTGACACAATGGTACTTCCAAACATTTATTAAAAGTCCATCCTTTTTCCTGCCACACTTTAGTCCTAAGTGACCACTGGTTTAGATGAATGGTCATTCTGAAAAGAAATACAGGAATGTGGGATTAAGTACCTAGCAGCAGGAGTCTAAAAGAAGAGACAAATTAAACAGGTGACTTACTAGTTTAATAAATTCTGTATATATGAAAAAAAGTGTTTCTTTTGAGGAGGAGGTGCTTTCTAACAGACACTAGAAAGGAGAAAAAAACCTGCAGTTTTCTCTGCTGTTCTGAGTGGGCTTCTGTGCCATTTCTACCCCAAATTTCAAGTAATCATGTAGAAGTAGACACAACTAGTAATAACATTGAATCAAAACAAGATTTAGAGTTCATTTTTGTGACTCACTCACTCAAATATGTAATACTAATGATGAGGTAAATAAAAAGAAATTTTGGTCAGACCCTACAGCTGGGTTATATTTACTTTGGGCTGTATTTTGTGTGTGATATATTACTTTTCTCCTAGCATATAATATTTATACACCCTTAATTCCTGCAAAATGCAAGTCTTTATGACCTCTGGGGCTTTATCTGTTCCTGAATGCTTTTGCATATTATAAGGTTTAGAGGGTAGTACTCTGTATAACATATTTCTTAGATGATAGTGCTTGTTAAGCAGTATTGAATGCAGCAGTGGCTGGCCAAAGACTCCACATAGTCAGTCTGGATGGCTCAGGGTTCACTGTTAATGAACTGCCTCAGTTCAGCTGAAAAAAAAGAGACAATAAAAGAGGATAATATGGGTTAAGTTCTTTAGACAGAGTTATACAAGGCTACAGGTTAAATAATCCACTGAAATTTAACATATTTCTGTTTAATAAGTCCAGGCTGATGAAAAGATGCCAAAGAAGTATTTCCTCCCAATGTTTTTTTGATACACTGCATAATTTTATAGATAGACTGCTGAAAGATATCAGTGTCCTAGCTGGGGTGCTCATACAGCATAGAGCAGGTGGTCATAATTCTGAAACTTTTAATGAGCACAGAAACAAATTAGTTAAAATCAAGTGCTGTTTGCAATTGGGTGACTAAGGCATGAAACAAAGAGTACACTGTAGTAGGATATATAATAGGTACACAGTACCATTCTGCACTACAAGGCTAGAACTATGCACTGTAGCTCACAGCTTAAAATTAAATTATTCTAATTTCTGTTTCTCCAAGCACAGGGATCCTGTCAAATAATGAAGGAAAGTTTATCTTGCAGTATTTGCTCTTATTAAAAACACAATGTGCAGTTGTCAGTGCTATACACTCTAGGTCTGCTGTGGTCCAATTCCTTCAGTACATTAACATAATAAGAACAGAAGATAAGATACAGATGATAATTGTTGTGCTTTTTCTTCTCTGTTCTCCTTTATTGTTGTTTGCAAGTCTTGGAATATTTAGAGGACGCAGAAAATGCAAGCCATTACAGTAATTGCAACTGTAATTTAAAAATGCAGTTTGGTTGTGAATTCATGGATATATTACCAGATATAAGAGAATGACAGACCTGTTTCAACCTGAGTTGTAGGGATGAATTGCTTATGATCCTCCTTTGATAGTCTTTTATCTCTGTTTTTTGGGGTTTTTTTTAAGAGTCCCTCATTTTCCACTGGGCTTTAAAAATTTGCTCAATGCTGCATAAACTCTGTACAGGCTTGTATTTGAAGGGAAAGTTAACGACTTGAAACAAAATGACAAATGTATCAGTCACATTTTCCCATTCTGTATACTAGCAGGGAGAAAAAGATTATTTCCTAGGTTTACAATTAAAATTAATGAGGTGCTATAAACCAAAATATGTGCTTCAGGATGAGAAGTGGTAGATTATAATCAATTTTTATGTGTGTATGTAGATTATAATGAATCCATTAGATTGCTTTTATGTTCATGTTATTAATGGTTTCTCTGCTTTGCTTGGCATTTTAAACTCACATTAGAGATTCAGTACCTTGAACAGCACAAATATTAATTCCTGAGGAAGGAGGAATCAATATTTTACCTTCTATTTAATTGAAATTAAAGCAAAAGCTTCCTGGTCATGATTTTGAGGATACCCTTGAGAAATCCTGAAGCAGATTTGTCTTAATTTAGGGGGGTAATGTCCAGGGAGCTGCCATGAAAGGAATTCAGTGAATTTACAGCATCTATGGTTCATCCTACTGACTTCCTCTGGAAAAAGCCTTGGGCTACAGCAAGTCTTAAGTTGATCACTGTTTCCAAGCCAAAGTTGTGGTGAATGCAAGGCAGGTAGTGTGCTCTAATACTCTTTCCATTTCCCTGAGGGCTGATTGATCACTGTCTGTGAATATCTTTTAGCAAAGCTTCTATAAATTAACACGTGGATTAATTCTTGGGTGGTATTGGGTGCTTTAGCCTGGTTTTCAAATAAAAAAAAAAAAAAAACAAACAATTAAAATAATCTTTAAAGATTCACAAACAATAAATGGGCTGTGTTCCCTTAGCTTTCTTGGACAATATTACAGAATCACAGAATAACAGAGTTCAAAGGGATCTCTGGAGATCATCTTCATGCTGCTTCTTGATTTAATTGTTAAAGTGGAACACTTGTCCTCTATCAAATTTAGTCTAATTGGAGCCCACTCAAAGCAAATGTGGGCTTATGAGTGCTTCTTTGCCAAAACCCTTCCTAAATGAAAGGACTTGCAGGACTTTTCAATACCTTGACACACTATGATGATGGTCTGCTTTAATCTACACTTGTCACTGAGTTTATTTGGATTTTTTAAAGAAAACTGTGCATTATCTCCTTTCTCACTATGTTTAATTTGATTATAGTACACCAAATAGCCTGAACAACCACAGAAGTCATACAAAATAATGAAAGCTGTGGCATGATCTATCCATAATGCACACACTAGACCTGTATAAGAGAAATACCAGAAAATAGGCATTTCTCATTTATAGCTCATCACTGTAATGGATTTGATATCTATAACTTTAGTGGGATTAGGTCTCCTTTTCTGCAACAGGAGCTCTTGTATTAAGTAAAACAAAAAAAGATAGAACCTCTTCAGGTTTAAAATAGTTTAAAATCAATGAAAATCAGGTAGTGCAGTGTCATACAGGGCAAATGGGAGGAAGCTCTGTGTTACTAGCATCCTAAATTTTAACTACTCCCAAAATTGTGTTACAGAAGGCTAACTGGCACTTCTATGTAATTGCTGTTCTAAATTATATCTAAAGGATAAATGGATCCTGTTTAAACTTCTTAGTACACATAGTTCTAGCGAGTTTAAGCATAAGTGAATGGGTATTAATTTTTTTTTTTTTTTCTAATTAGTCTCATTCCATATTAAGTCATATCATCTGTCTCCTGCTCTTGATCATATGAGTAGAATGATATGGAAAAGCACATGATCTGAAATAATCTTTTTTTTCATCTTCTGCAGCTCTCTTTCCTTCTGTACACAATGTTTTGCTTTCTATTAACAGACATTGAAATTATGTTTACTTTGTAAAAGAAAAGCTAAAATTCTGACAAGATTTATAAACATCTGAGTTGATTGACACAAAATACCTGGGGTGACTGGGCAAACTGACCAATTATAACATAGCTCATACAATAGCTATGTCTGCAAATGGTTCTTTTGTTTTTCTTAGCAATGTTTTCAGTTTCAACAAAACTTGTTTGAATTTTCTGGGACACAGCAAGTGGTAGAATATTCTTTCTAGCCCTTGCAATATATGAATGCAACTCCTTCTTCTTGGTAGACCACGACTTTCTATCAAAGAATATGAAATCTCTTATCTCTGTGATGGCCTACACAATGTCATTTGGGGAACATTGCTCTCCTCTAAGCTAAAACATTCCTAGGCCCTTTATCCCATTTATGTCCTGGTTTATGGAGAATATAGTAAAATCAATAAAATTAAATTAACCATCACTCAAGAGGTGGTGGCAATTCTAAGCCAGTCCCTTCATCTTTCTGTCATGATTTAACCCCAGCCACAACCAAGCACCACACAGTTGCTTGTTTACTCTCCCACCAGCAGGATCAGGGAGACAATCAGAAGGGTAGAAGCTAAAACCCTGATGGGTTGATATAATAGGTAAAGAAAAAGCCAAAAATGAAAGCAAAGCAAAACAAGGAATTCCTTCACTTCTTCCTATGGACAGGCAGGTGTTCAGCCACCTCCAGGACATATCGCATGTAATGGTTACTTGGGGAGACAAACTCTGTAACTCACCATGTCCTCCCCTTCCTCCTTCTTCCCCCTACTTTATATACTGACCATGATGTCAGATAGTCTGGAATATCCCTTGGGTCACTTAAGGACAGCTGTCCAGGCTGTGTCCCTTCCTAGTGTCCCATACATCTTCAAATTCTTTGCCAGCAAGACAGTACAAGGTGCAGAAAAAGCCTTGGCTCTGTTCAAGTCCTGCTAAGCAATAACAAAAACATCTCTATATTATCATCACTGTGTTCAGCACAAATCCAAAACACAGCCCCATAACAGCCTCTGTGAAGAAAACTAACTCTACCTCAGCCAAATCCAAAGCACTTTCATATATGTAACATCATTCACTTACCTGTGACTTACCAGCTGTCAACACCTCAACTTTGCCAAGTTAAAATACCTTGGTCTGTGTTGCTGTTATCCTCAGCATCATCTGCCAAAGGAGGACAGCATCACATAACCTGGTCTGGTGGCCAGGAAAATAATGCAATTTGACAGAATGCACCACTGAGGGGGTTGATTGACTGATCTCTGTTGATGTAGCTGTTGGGCAGGCAGCCTGAATTCTGATGGATTATTTGATGAGATGAAGGGCTGACTAAAAGAGGGCAAGTATAACTGCATGAGTCACATCCCTAGATTATCCAGTAATCTCCAAACCCTATACACAGACTGAAGGGTTCATATGGTTTCATGTGCCTTTCTGGGGGTTTCTTTTGGCTCTAATTTTTAACACGCTTTGTGCCTGTTTTGTCTGTTTGGTATAGAGCTGGGTACACCCTAAAGGATTTTCCATATGCTTTATCTGGTATTTAGGGCTTTAAAAAATAATGCTAATTCAGTTTTTCTCAGGAGTTTGACCTCATACAGTTTCCTGTTTCTCCTACTTCTTCCCACTTCTGTAGCTATACAACACAGAGACAGAATGCTGGGCTAATGATGATGAAAACTATTTGTATGATATAAGTAGGAGTGATATTGATGACACATAAACACATGCATGCATTCCTGTCTGAAAGGAATACAGCTTTCTTTTCCACGATTCTCTTCTCAACCCCTGGGCAAGATATTTTAATTACATTGATTTCACAGCATTTTAGTTCCTGTTCCTAATTCACACTAGCATGCATTATTAAAAAATGAAGGCCTTGTCCCCTTGGGAGGCTTTTCTTCCAGCTTTTTCTTGATAGAATGTGTCAACTTATGCCTTTCTTAGGTTTTCCATCCCTGTGTTCCTGGTGCTGTTCCTTCATATATTCTATTTCAGGACTAATCCAAACAGTAAGTTTTGGGATCCTTTGCAAGCTAGAATTGTGTGCTATACTTAGAACTCAACTGCATTATTTATTATGGCTTTTAAACTTATTTTCTGCTTTGATTTAGATTTTAGCTTTCTTTTGAGGAACTTAACAATTCTTTCAATATGGTGTCCATGTGTTTACCTACCAGCTGCTACTTACTAATTGCCTGTCTTCATAACTGTGAATATGCATGTGTTTTTCTTCATTCTTTACTGCTGGTAGAAGACCCATCTATGTATCCATTTTAACTCAAAGTACGCCTTCCTGTCAATTCCACAATCCCAAGTCTTTATTAGCAATGGAGTATCTGGGTCCCACTAATGGGATCTTTGCTGCCAAAGTCAGTAGTCAAATATTTTTCATACCAATTGCAAAAAGCTTAAACAATCTTTATAGCATAACATTTAGGAGGGTTTTCAGTCTTAAAATGAGCCTAATTTTTTGCAAGCATTTGCAAATGCCTGTGGTTCAAGGAAAAATAGTGAAACATTAAGAAATTGCCATCATAAGGTGTAACGAATATTTCATCTGTAATGTTCTTACAGGTTTTTATTTTAAAACTTCCATTTAAATGCAAATTTTGTCAATTAAATTATATTTTCATTACTTTGTTACACCACAGTTATTGCTTTTCATCTTTCCAGACCTGGCACATGGTAAGGACAGGGGTCATTTTAGTCTCCTGAAAGTGCCATTGAAACCAAATACCCATCTTCTGCTGAATTTCTGGGAGACACGTGTTTTAGGGAAGATCTGCAGAGTAAGCAAAGGAAATGCTGAAAAAAATATCATGTCATAGCTATAGAAACCTTCCCACTGAAAAATCAGTGGGATTTTTCCTTCCAGAAGGAAGGAAAATTTTTCCTTCCAGAAGTCATCTCATCCAAGTGTAGATGAGATGATTACTCCTAGCCAGCACTTAGCCTGGGCTAATTATTGAGACTTCCTGCACTGTCCATGGAGGAAACTGCACTGGTTTGGGTCATCTTTACACTACTAAGAGAAGAGTCCAAAACCAGGCAAAAAGTGTTTCTCTAGCATAAATGACAATCTCTAACACTCAGATATTAGGTAATATGGCTTCCATCTTTATTTTCTCTTCCTTCCTGCTGTTTCTCAGGGGCAGGCCTATTTTTTTTCTGGCCAAGATACAAATGCAAAGACACATTTAGTGTGTCTCTAGGATGGCAAAGGACTCTCAGATCTATCACTCTGTGTTAAGTTAGAAGTCACGGGAGGAGACTTTTGCAAAGGAATATTTATGTGAAAATCCTTGCATATATTCTCTTCTCTTGTCTGAGAGCTGACTCTCTGCCCAGTCCCTTGTCTGTGCCTGTCCTTTACCCAGGCAGCTGTCAGTGTGAAGCATGGCTGTTATCATCCCTTTTTTGACTTTGTGCCCTTCCAAAGGAAGCAACAGCCATGAGAGCCAACTTTCCAGGCTTCTGTCACCCACAGGGCTCGTGGCCCACTCAGTAGAGCGAGGAGAATCTTCATTCCTTTGCAGGACCTTGCAGATACACAAAGCTTTCTACAAACTTATCTATGTATGATATAGCCTGTTCCTTCTAGAAGGTACCTGCTTACAGTGCTCTTTATTTTGTCTATGGCTCACCATCAGCAGGGATAAAAAATTTCCTGGGCTAATCAGAAATAACTTTTATTATTTGAGGTTTTCTATGGTTAACCTCCTTGCCCTTGGATTCAGATAAACTTTACCACTGTGACTTAAAAATTGTTTAAAGGCCATTTGGCTGATTTGGATAAATCATTCATGATATTATTATTATTACTATTATTATTACTATTACTATTATTACTATTATTATTATTACCACCACAATAGTTATATATAAAACTAAAATAAATAAAAAGCAATATTGGGAATTACTAGGAAAGAAATAGAGAAGAAAAACGGAAAACATCTTTATGCTGTTATAAATTACCAACTTACATTGTCAATATGGTGTGTGGTTCCTTCCCCTGCCTTTTTTTTTTTTTTTCCCCACAATTGATACAGTAAAAGGTGATCAGAAATCTGGAAGCATCACTGTAGTTTTCCAGATGAATAAGCTTTGACTCCTCAGCTTTGAAAAGACATGACTCTGGGTGACATGACTGGAGTCTCTAAAATCAGATGTGCCAGGTGAATACAAAGTGAGTGTGCACTGTTGCTTCTGTCATAAGAACACAGTTGCAACAAATTAAATTTGGGGAGAAAGGGATGATAAGAACAAACAGAAAGAGATGTCTCTTCCCCAAACAACTAGTTAAGTTTTGTACAGTTGCCACTGTTTCGAGGATGCTAAATTTTTACATGGTTGCAAAAGCAGCTCATGATTTTTGCAGGGGAAAAATACATCAGTGGTTCTTAGGAGCAAAGTCAGCATGTTTATGTCCAGAAGTCATTTAATTACAAATCATTGAAGACTGGGAGGGTTTTCTGGGAAAATATTGCTGTATACTTGCTTAGTTCTTGTATTCTTCCCTACTAGGTGTTCTCAGAAATTGATTAAAGAACAAGAAAGTTGTTTGACTTGACCCATTCTAGTTAAATTTTTTCATTACTTCTCACTGCCCAAAGAAATATAATTTAGCTGTGATCATTGATTGTAGTCACAGCAGTGACTGTGTTCTGTCTGTCATTAAGTTAGAGTAACTACTAGCCCTGACAACCTGCCCCAGATGTTCATTGCCATCCTTTCTCCAGTGTTTATGGTGCCCCTTACCCTGGGTAACAGAGCACAAATGCATGTGTAGCCATCGCCCATCCTCTTTCTGTCAAAAAATCCAGATTTAAAAGAAGCAAATTTTTTTGTTATCTTGCATCACTTGTGCTGAGCTAAGTTAGGAGGGGGAGGCAAAGAGCAGCCTGGTTCTGAGTGAGCCATGCAGTTGTTTAGCATGCTAATTATGCAGGCTAATGCAAATTAAGCTCTCTGAGTACAACATCCTTTTGCTCCTTGCTGCCTGCTCTGCCTTTGCCATCACGATCAGGTCCCCTGTGGCAGGGCTGATGAATGTTCGTGCAGAACAGCTCCTGCAGCACCACATTCCACAC
The DNA here is from genome assembly GCA_013400575.1 of Peucedramus taeniatus. Classification (NCBI taxonomy): domain Eukaryota; kingdom Metazoa; phylum Chordata; class Aves; order Passeriformes; family Fringillidae; genus Peucedramus; species Peucedramus taeniatus. The sequence goes on from WBNO01030106.1 coordinate 22,471, forward strand.
ATTAGAATTGATTGGGATCCATTACTGGTTACCTCTGAGTTGAACTTGAGTTGACTTGGGATATGCTGCAGAAATAGACCCACGTATGGGTTTAAGCCACAGCTGAGCTGAGAAATTCTGCATGGATTTTCGAGCAAGAGGATGGAACAACAGCCTTTGTTCAGATAGCCTTGGACAGAAATCCACACCGTGTAAGAGACAGAATCAAGCTTGGGAATATGTGACTTACCTTGTGGAAGTTGGTATCCCAAATTAATGCATTGTAGGACTGCAAAAAAGGTGTTTTGATAACAGGAAGTCTCTTTGCTAACTGCTGGTGCTTGCATGGGAGAAATGAAATGTAATATTCATGGTCTTGAAAGAGATTATCTTCTGTACCAAGCAACTTACTTTAAAGAGTCAAAGGTTTAAAGCCACAGGTCAGATTGTTTTATAAAATGAAAAATAAAAAAATAAACTGTATAGAAAAAAACTTATTTTTGAAATTTGTTTCTAAGCTAAAACCTTAATTATATTTTTTTTATCATAAGCTCAAGATTTAAGAATTCTGATTAGGAAGTAGGCAATTTCCAGTTTTAAATAAGTCTTTTTTTTTTTTTTTTTAAGGCACTCCACCCCATAATTTCCACTAGAAATAATTTAGAAGTTTATCTCTTGAAATCAATTTTATTCTGATTTTATCCTTTGGTACTCAATTCTAATTACATTTTCAACCAGTTTTACTGCTCCATGTCAGAATCTGAATGCCTAGGGAAAAAAAGCATTTTCAACCCCAAAGCCATAATTTCTGATCAGATTTGCTTTTCTGCTGCTATCTTGTTGCCTTTGTAAAGACATAACTGTAATTTATTTAGTAAGAGATATTGATTTTTTTTAGAAATTTCTATGTTTTATATCTTGGTAATAAAATACAACTTTTATTCCAATAAATGTGTTTTAAAGAGTTTCCCATATCTTTAACAAACTCTGCAATGAATCTCCAGAATTCCTGATTAAGAAAACATGAAGCACTTACTAATGAAATGCCGAAAATGAGACACTTGATCAGTGTGAAATTCCTACTTGCTCAGTAACTCAGAGCTGACACAAGTAGCCCACAGGTCACATGTAAGTGCTTCTTTGTCTGTGATAGTGCCACACATGGGAGTGGATATCATCTGTCTGCCTTTTCTAAATCTGCCCTTAGTGTCCTTTAGTCTTTTAAAGGTCGGCTTAACACAGTGGCTGGACCATATAGTGGTTGATTTATATGCTGTCACCTCTCAGTTCATATATCTTTGCATTTTTTGTCACAACTTTTTTTCATGGTTCACATTCTATTTCAAAAGAAACATTGAGTTACAAAAGAAAATAGAATATTTACACCTAAAAATACTCAGCATCTGCAAATTGCAGTTGACACTTAAATTTTTAGCATCCTTAGTGCCCCATTTGAATAATGCATCAAATGATGCTCAGTAGTTCCATGACAGACAATATTCCTGAGGGGAAAAATATCTTGAAGAAGATGTATTTATATTTTCTTTTCCATATATCTATTCAGAATCTCAACACATTATAGAAGAAAATTTATTAATGGTGGAACCAGGAGTAGTCTTTGTATACAGCTTTATTTTCATATTCAAAAGCTAAAGACTCTGCAGAATGCCTTAATCTCATCCTGACTTTCTGGCTGTAAAACCCTTGTTCATTTTAAATCTCTTTAAGGTCAATTAGGTTTCACAGAACTGTAAAACAATCCAGGCAAAAATGGAACTCGAAAGATCCAACATTTTGTGGGAAAGGGATTCTCCTTGAGATCATCTAGCGCACTGTACCATTGCATCCTGGAAAACTCCAAATTTGCCTTTAAAAAACAGCAAAACAAATTTTAAGAAAACAACCCTTCAGTTTGTGCATTGCTGCAAGACCCAGCTGCAGAGGTTTTGGGTCAGTCTAATAGATGAACTATCACAGATGTGTGCTAAGCATTTTAAAAGATAGAAAAGACAGAGTGTCTTTTTATTGCTTGAATTGTACTGGGGAGATGAGAGGATATCCTGGAGGGCTGACCCCTGTAAACATCCTTTTTAAATGCACAAAAAGGTGACTTAGTAACAATATCTGCAAAAAATATAACTGTAAACTATATTAGTAGTTTTACTGACTTTATGTGGCTGATGTCAGTTGGATTTAAGTAATTATTATGTAAGCAAAAAAATGTAAAGTTAAAATCATCAGAGGATTGGTTATTTTTGGTGACAAAATGATAAAAGTGAAGAGCAGTAAACATAAACCTTAAATCAAGCAACAGTTTCTCAGTGCACAGCATGAAATGAAGTCTCTTAGACTGGCTTGTGGAGGAATTAATTAGGTAATGTATTTAATGAATCTAGAGTGCTTTGAGGAATATGAAGTGCTTTATAACTGCTAGGAATTTTATTTCTTAATTTCTTAATTGTGTATTTATTTACTTTTAAATTATGTAAATTCCAGAGGAGATATGACAAACATCAATACTTTACTTCTTTGGGAATTCAGGAGCTCAGTCTCAGAACTTCTTGTGAAATATCTGGGGAGTACTTTTCATTTTAATAGTTCTGTGCAAATTGAAGCACCTTAGTTCTATCCTTAAATTATTTCTGCTTGTGTTGTAATGAATCACTGGGCAAGTTTGCTGCAAAAAATACATAACACACTTAGTGTCAGAAGTCCACACTTAAAGGTCTAAGTTCTCTTGTTCTTTCCTTCTGTGTATCACTCAGTAAAGTTCCCTACACGCTGCACAGAAATTATCTGAGGGAACACAAGAACCCAGGATCTCCTTTCTGCAAAGTAATTGCCCTGCCTACCAGTCTATAGACCCATTAATTAGGTAATTTTGTCTCATTCTCTGATTTTCTTTCTTATTTTAGCATTCACCATGGGCACATGATGCATGGAGAACAGGAGGACCTTTGACTTGTGTCTTAATACAACTCTGCAGGACACATGTGTGTTCTAGGAGCTGTTACTGGCTATGGCTGGTGCCATCTCTGAGATCATCATTGTGGGACATGGAACTCTCATGGAATTTTGTTGCCTCTTAGGCGATTTCAATTAACAGAACAATTTAATTATCAAGGGACTAAATATAATTTGAATCCTCAAACTCTTGTTTTGGACCTCTTTGGTAATTTCACTAATTATAGCATCAGCTGTTTCTAGTAAACGCTGAAAATTATCCCAGACTAAAACGAACTGTTACAAAAAGGCTTCTCCTAAATAATGGAGTTAGCAATGATCTCAAAATTCATGATTTCTCAATTTTAATAGAGAGCTCCAATTTTTCAATAGAGAGTGACTTTTCCAGTGTATTTTGCTTCTGTAATAATACTTTCCCTTTTGTTCTTCTTTCTCCCACTTGCATATTAATTTGCTTCTTCTCCCATTCCCCTTTTGACTTTTCCATCCCTCTCTATGTTTCAATCATTTTTATAAAACCAAGATGTCTGGCAAACTCCTTCAAACCCATTTTCTTGTGCACCACTGAACTGATTTTGACAATAAATTGCTCATGGCTGGGCATGTATTTAGTGTGAACTAATGCATGAACTGCTCAGCTACTGCATGAACTGCTCAGTTATTTAAAATTTTCTCACAATATTGAAGTACAGAACATGCAAACTTTTTGATCATGTAACCCTGTGTTCCCCTTGAGGCCTTTGTTTTTACCCTCTGTTCTGCTGGCTGAATCTTCCATCATGTTTGTGTGCATCTAGACCATAGGAACTTTTGCTTGGTCAGGGAAGACTGGGTTAGAGTGTACATAGGCAAACTCAGCATCCACAAGTCCCTGGGCCCTGACAGGATGCATCCACAAGTGCTGGGAGTTGATGAACACCCTAGCAAGGCAGCTCATGATCATCTTGAAAGGCTGTGGAAATCAGGAGAAGTGCCTGAGGGCTGGAAGAAGGGAATTGTCACTCAAATGTCTTCAAAAAAGGGCAAAAAAGGGAACTACCAGCCAGTCAGTTTCACATCAATCCCTGCAAAGGTGATGAAGCACCTTATTCTGGAGGCCATCTCTGTCTGCATGGATGACAAGAATGTGATCGGGGCAGTCAGCATGAATTTATTATAAGTAAATCATGCCTGACCAACCTAGTTGCCTTGCATGATGAAAAAACCACCTGCATGGATGAGGGCAGAGCAGTGGATATTGTCTACCTCAGCTTCAGCAAGGCTTTCAGCACTGTCTCTCACAGCATCCCCACAGGCAAGCTCAGCAAGCACGGGTGGTGAGTGGTCAGTGAGGTGGACTGAGAGCTGAGTGACCAGCAGGTTCCAGAGGGTGGCAATCAGTGCCACAGGGTCCAGCTGCAGGTAACTGCACAAGCTTTGGGCCCTATTATCAACCTGTATCACCTTGCTTAAGAACTCTTTTCAGTTATTGAATGCATAATACTTCTAAAACATGAGCAACAAAAATAAAGTTTATTGGCTCATAAACCATTTACAGACAAACAGCTGATCTCAAGTGATCCACTGCTTTACTTTATACTGATAGTTAAATTGCAATCTCATAGTCTCTGATTTATTGGTTTTTATACACTGCTTCATTTTCAACTGCTGACTGGAAATTTCTTTTTATAATAAGCTCTTATGTTTCCTTTATTAAGAAATTATGATGTGTTGCACAGGAATGGGTCAGGTTTTTTGAAAAAGTCTCAGTTTTTTGAAAGATTGGAAAGCGTTTAGATGTTGAATAAAGATCCTCTTTGAGATTTTCAGAATGAAAACAGAATTTTTTTTTTAATATTTGCGCTTTCTTTCCTTCTGTGATGTTTAGTTATTTTTGTTTCAAAGAATAAAAAGGTCAAACCAAAATGCTGTGGTTTAAAATGAAATATTTGAAATTATTAAGTTGTAACCTAACAAAGAGTTTATGAAAAAAAATTACAGTTCCTGCAGTTCATCCCAAGGACAGAAAAAAACCATCATAGCCTGAGTAATGTTTTTTATTTGGGAAAATCAATTTTTTCACCATGTTTCTTTAACTTTCATATTCACTTTTATCCAAATCTATTATATTTGCTTTCTTTTCAAATAAGAGAAAGAAAATGTCTTGAAAGTGCCTGGCAGCAAAAGTAATTTCATAATAAAATATAAATTTTCCTTTTTCCCCTTAACCATATAACTACTAAACACCTTGCTTTGAAAAATTAAAACAAATACTTCCATTTTGAGATACTTTCTCATGCAGACAGGAAAATGGCTACAGATCACAGACTTCACTCAGACTCCTCTTTATTCTGGCCATTTTTGATTAAGAAAGTCTTCACTTCTATTAACTAAGTGACGCTAATGTGCTCTGATGTTTTAGTTAAGTAGATTTTATTGCATCCTAGTGGGAATGCTGTTCTCTGGGTTATTGGTTTGCCTCTCACAGGAATCTCTGTTATTTTGGGGTGACACAAGAAAGACACGGAGCAGCTTTGGTTAAAGCAAACTTAAAAATTCTTTATTAAAACATCTGACTCTCTCTATATATCTTTTTGAAATGCCAGTGTCATTGGAGGGTTACAGTGCCACCTCCTCAATGTCACTGGGTAACCTAACTGTCTATTAGGTTGCTTGTCCTCCATAAAGGAATGTAAAACAGTAAGTTATTTACATAAAGTGCTGTGAGAAAGTTTGTGTAAAAAATATAAACATCAGAAGACTTAGTAAAACTTAAGAAAATCAAAACAACAAATCTCAGGTCGTACAAGTGTGCTGACTCTCACACAATACACAGGCCCAGTTCTGCTTTTGGGTATTGCAGCAGGTATGCAAGGCTGAGGACCAAATGAAGCAATATAGTATCAAGGCAAAATCAAATCAAGCACTTTTACACTTCCAGTGCCATGAAGAAAGGATTACTCTTGTTCTGTTCATACTGAAAAACAATAATTTTGTAATGATGATCACAAATTATCCTCATAATAATGAATCTTTGCTATGGTTTTAAATACTTCTAATTTATTACACATATTTGGCATATTATTGACAATCATTATGTTGGATGGTGCTACTGACCATCCCTGCAGTTTTGTCAAATTGGAAACTGATTTATAACCTCAACAGTTACATGATCATGTAGGTGCCTTTATTGAAAAAACAAACAAAGAGCCAAAAAAGTATTTCCCTAAAGTTTTTAGGAGGGAATAGGTGTCCTTGAGGACAGGCAAACCTGAGCTACTGCTGGGAAACAGGGAAGATGGGTCATCCTTACAGTACTAAGGTGCATCCCACAGCACAGCAGACAATTGTGGTGTCCAGGGATGTTTCCTGAGCCAAGGAAGCCCCTGAGTAAAGACACATTCTTTAAGAGGGATAGGACAAGGAATAATTTTAAACTAGGAGAGTCGGTTCAGACCATACACAAGGAAGATTTTTTTTTTTTACAATGAGTGCATTGCAAAACTGGAACAGGTTGCCCAGAGAGGTTGTAGATGACTCATCCCTGGAAATATTCGATGTCATGTTGGACAGGGCTCTGAGGAACCCCATCTAGTTAACCATGTCCTTGCTCATTGCAGGACTAGATGACCTTTAAAGGTCCCTTTCCAACCCAAAACATACTATGATTCTGTGATTCTATGTGTTTTGCAGCCACAGGTGATCATCTCCTACCCCAGAGGTGTCCCTGCTTCTTTGGCTTACCAGAGGGTCAGCAAGGTCAAACAGGGCTCACTGTTGCATGGGTGACCCTGTACAGGCAGTGAGGGCAGCAGCTGCCATGGACAAGCGTGGTATTTGCAGGAGTGGCCTGCGGATCAGCTGTGATCTGCTACTGAAGCACAGGAGATGCTACCAGCTCCTTTTCTCAGCACTTAGGAGACTAACTTAAAAGTAAACTGAAAACACCTTTTTAAGGGGAATTCTCATTTCACTGCTGCAAGCATCTTGCTGTGTAGCAAGAGTGAGTCATCCAGGGAGATCATGACAGGCAGAGGTAGGAGCAGGACAACAACTGAGATGACAAACTATGTACTGTGACACTCTGAAATGGCTTCTGAGTGGATCTCTGAGGGAACTGACAGGCTTTGTGCTACTGTCAGTTCCCTTTGCCCCCTGTTCACAGATGGCAAGCTGACAAGAAGGAAAATAGCTGCACTTATCAATGCAGTAAAAGATTTATATCAGGAGATGGGATGCCTCCACCGTGTGGGAAGTCATGGTGTAGAAGCACTAAGTAGTTTTAAGCAGCTTCAATTACATGATCTCAGCTAATTATTGCTGTTATAAATAAAACAGCTGAACAGTAATAAAATACAAAGAGCTAGGCTCATGTCAAATGCTACATGAGTGAACACTGTGAAGAAAAACCATTTTCACTGTCCTTCAGAGTCTGGAAAGAATAATGTCCCCATATTGAGCAGGAATAATGAGTAGAAATCAGCTCACCATGGAGCAGGGACCCCGCTGCTGCCTCCTTATGGTTGGTGGAACCATCATGGGGACAAATGTCCTGATCCTTCAGTGAATGCAGGTCTGACACAGAGCTTGCTTCTTTCTGGAGACAGACCTTGCTGCATGTCTTGGCTGTTTTCAGGTTTTGGAATCTAAGACAATCAATATGGGCCTTATGTTTTCTGAGTTCTTATTTGTGATTAAAATCTACTTCATTGAGATATCTGTTGATTTCAAGAACACAGTGTCCTCCTGATCTTGAAATAATTCTTCTGCTCTGAACATCACTGTCCTGATCTCAGTGCCATCACTGAATTGGCTCATAAAATCAAATCCAGATTCTTTTCACACCTACAAGCTTATCCTTATAAATCAAAGATACTCTTCAGAGACACAGTACAATAAAAATTTAGAAAAATAAATGAATAAAACTGTTTGTTCTTGCCTGAAGAAAAATCTAGCCTGAAGTGTCAAATTTCCTGTCTTTGCCAAAGATACCTCCAAACCTCTTTCTTACCTAAACCTCAATATCATATGGTGTTTTGTAATTTACCCATATTTGGTGTATGTTCTAATATGAATAAGTAATGGAAAATGTACCCAGAACAAAATATAGATAACATAAGGATATTTTACCTACTCCCTACAAACAGTACCTTTCAACATCAGCAAGCCTGGCCCATTTGCTTATTATCATCTGCTGCTGTTTTGCTGATGTGAAGATTTTCTGTTTTCTCAGCAACTTTCTCAGTGAAAACAGAGCAAGACCTCAGATGCACCTCGGGATCATACTCATCCTGCTTTCTTTTCTCACCTTTTTCACTGGCAGTAGGTATGCCACAGGCAGAAATAAGTCCTCTCTTACACAATTTCAGAGGCAGCACCACTCTGCAGAGACATCACAGCAGTATGAAGTGGTACATTTTACAAGCCAGTTGCATACAAAATGTGTAAAAGGCAGACATATTGTTTAATAAAAGAAATGCATAATGGCTGTAAAGCAGTTTCTGAAGATACAGAAGTACGCTTTCTGAAAATATTAGTGTAATCCTAAGGGTGCTTGAAATAATACTTTTATAAAAATAGCAAAAGTGCTGTTTATAAATTGATTTGTAGAGTATTAACTGTACTTTGTCATGCTATGGAAAAATGATCAGCTTTAAGGCACAGATAAAGACCTCACTGATCTTTCAACACTACATCACATTTACAGCTCATTATTTAGATGAAGAAACGCTAAGTATTCCTCATATGAACCCTCATGTTGGAAATATGGGACAGTGATTTACTTATAATTTCCTTACCATAATCAATATTAGCATGGCCCCAGTATTAAGATAGCTGCTCTGGAGCCAATGTAGAAACTGTATCCTACTGGTTCACAGATTCCTCCAGTTTCAAGGAGTTTGCTGTCATGGAGACATGTCATGATGCATGAAAGACATGACATGATTATAAAGTTATGCAAAATGAAACAACAACAATGTTGGGAAGCAATAACTTCCTGTGTATCTCCATGGCTGTCTTTCATCCTCCTGTTGCTGTGCTTCTGCTTTCCTCTTCTCCCTGCTCCTTTCAGCAGGGAACTATCACTTATCAGGAAATCATTCGATATTTTGGGTTGGAAGGGACGTTTAAAGGTCATCTAGTCCAACTTCCTGCAATGAGCAGGAGGGACATCATCAACTGGATCTGTTTGATCAGAACCCTGTCCAACATAACACTGAATATTTCCAGGGATGAGTCACTTATAAGCTTTCTGAGCAACCTGTTCCAGCATTGCAACACCCTTATTGTAAAAAAATTATTCCTTATATATTGCCTGAATCTATTTTGTTCAAGTTTAAAACCATTCGTTCCTGTCCTATCCTTACAGGGACTGTTAAAAAATCTTCCCCTCTATTTCCTCTAAATTCCTTTAAGCTGCAATATTCCTGGGGCCTTCTCTACTCCAGGCTAAACCCAAACTCTCTCTCTGTCTTTCCTTAGAGGAGAGGTGCTTTATTTCTCTTACATGACCTCACAGACCTGTCATGATGGGAGAGTACTGGGATGGAGCTTGATGTTTATGAGGGAGTGAGACAGACCCTTGCTTTCAGCCATAACCCTACAAAGCCTTAAATATGCACCAAAGTATAAGAATATCACAGTACGTGGTGATACTAAGAAGGTGTTTCCAGAGTTGGTTCCTTGGAAACTTCATATAAATCTGGGGAAAGGGCAGGAAATGGCTTTTATCTGCCATTAAAGGGAAATTAATACTTTCTCTTAGCAGAGTTTTCTCTGTTGATGGCTGGCCACGCTTTCATGCTTTGTTGCTTTAACTGCTGGATTGTTGATTAGACCCATGCAAGAGGAAGCACAAACAGCATCAAATTCCAGTAGGGTTGAAAGTTTAATTAGTGTTGAAAGAAATTACTATTCAGTGTGCTGGTTGTTTTGCATGGGTCTTTAACCCTGAATGAAACAAGCCAACCAAAAAACAACCCCCAAAACCAGTTTAGTCTGCTCACCTCGCCACTCAGCTCTGTGTTGGACTTTATCTACTGACTCCTATAACAAAATCATGACTTCAGTTAAATTATTGAGAAAGTTCCATGTATCTATTAAAAGGTAAGATTTGCCCCTGGAACTTTCCAACCTAAGTGCTGGTTTTGAAGTCTGTTAAAAAGTGTTCTGGTTTGTTATTGCTTCAGATGATTTCATGCTCAGAGAGACCATTTTTCAACTTCTATCTGATCTCCAAAGCCAAAACCCCATAATTTCTTTCTGAAATCCAAATTTTTGGAACTGGAAACTATTTTTAGGCTGGTTTTACAAGCTTCTGTGAATTCACCACAATTTGTGGCTTGTAGAAAGAATTAACCAGTCATCTTTACAAACAGTTGTCCAAATGGAATGGAAACCTCTAGAGACACATTTATCTTAGTGAACTGCTGCTAGATGAAAAGGCTGATAAGTTCATGGTGTTTTCCTGGATCCAACCTATTACCAGTGTGTTTGGCTGAGGAAGTTAACTACAGCATTCTCAGACGTGATGAGAACCTCTCAGCTTTGCCACTGCTGGTTAGCTTCATTCCAGCATAACAGTGATTTTGGTATCAGAGAACTTCTCAAAGGTTTTCCAAATGTCTTGCTTTGGATGCCTAAACCTTAGAAGCAGTTTAATTTAAATAAAAGTTGGCACAATAAGTTAAGTTAAAAAAAAAAATCAAATAAAATTAGTTGCTCAAGTGATGTATGAAAATAATATGGCAGAAAATCAAACTGTACTTTCCTCTCTTTGCCTTTGTATTGATTTCAAGGAAAAGCAGCAGTTTGTTTTCCTGGCTTTCTTGCTCATAACTTCTCAATTTTACTCAATAATTATAACCTTGTTCCATTACAAACAGTTATTTTATGTATGGAAAATTTAAACACATACAGATTTGTCCCAACACTTAACTTCTTCTTGAGAACCCACATTTTCTGCACTAATACATCCAAAGTATCTTTGTCAATCACTAGCTCTGATGCACAAAAGAGCACATACTCTTTACTATAGTGCCTCTATCAAAGAAAATATTTACTTGGCATCACATAAAACCCTAAACGTTTCACCAGCAAATGTCCTAGCTTTGTGTCAGTTTGCAATCAGTTGTTGCACTGATCCTGAAATAGGAGGGACAAGACATTGCTTATGTCCTTGCTGGCAGGAAGAAGGAACGCATTCAAAGGACCCACATGGAAAGGAACATGTTCAATCAGCCTTGGTTCTCTAAACTGGATGAACCCAGAAATATATACAAACTTATGCCCCTGTCTCTTCTGTGTAGTTGCTTCATCTCTGAATGCTTTGTTGGACAATTTACAATAGTGGCAGGCAGCTTTAATTAAGATATCTGATGTTTAAAATTACTGTGTTAAAGCATTCCTCTCCTAACAATCTCACTGAACAAGTACTTTGTCACTGATGTTTTATCCCATGCATTCACTAACAGACTGCTGAAGTGTTCTCTAAATTGCACAGATTTACTCCAGCCATGATTGCTTGAAATCTGGAGCAATGTGGAATTATGTCACAACTCTTTACTGGAAACATGTTTACCTTATCCCCTGCGAAATGCATTTGGACGTTTTTGATAAAAGCTATGTTGTAGCTGAAGCCTTTTTCATAGTTAATCTATGGTGAATCCTAATGGGATTTTAAACAATGAGTTTAATCCATGTAAATTCAGCATGATGTTTCTCATGATCTTGTGATAGGTCTGTATAACAGACTTATAGCTAATCTATAACTGCTTGTCCCAGTCTTGAATGTAGATGTTAACCCTTGCTAGAAAGGAAGAATTCTTTGTGATGAATGCTCCTGTCTACACAAGAAAAGTTTTAAGCTGTTTTGCCCTGAAGTTCAGTCTTTGTTTTAATTAAGTAATAATATATCAAAATTTATGTCAAAAAGATCCAGACAGCATGGAACTCCCTTGTCCTGGCCTGGTTTGAATGTGAAGGTAGACAAGACACACACTTGTATGTATAGTGTATGTTTTTGGAAGATCAGTCTACAAAACAGTTCTACAAAGAAGCCATGCCTGAGGAGAGAGATGAATTAACATGCATGATGTGGCAACTAGAAATATCTGTGAGTAAGGTTAGATGATGGACAACAGTCTTTCTGGGGAAACAGGGCTGAGGGACCAGAACACAAACTCCTAAATTGCAATGAGACCTGCACTGCTAAATCACAAAAGATCAATATGTTTGCACAATTACAGATAGCTGTTTTTCAATATCTTTTTCCAACTTTTTCCTGGCAATTGTAAAGCTTCTTGAATGTGGAGATTAAGTGTGATGATCATCTTATAGTAATCAATTTGCTTTTAATATCTGAACAGGATTTACAGACTGAATGTAATCTGAGCATTTTAAAGCTTTTCCCTTGGAACATGCCATCATTACATTCATTAAAACATCTCCTGTGGAGTCAGCTTTTATCAAGTAAATTATAGGACTTATCATCCATTTGGCATTTTACAGCTTTTGATCACGCATTTCTCTATGTCAGAAAAAATGTATAGGTATTATATAATATTGTGCTTCACCAATCTGCTGTTTGATAAAATCGATTGAGTGTAGCACCAAAGAAAAATAAATTGTGCTCAAGTTAAAGAAAAGATAGGTGTGAATTTTTAAAATTCCATAGTGATCCTAGAAAACAGTACACACTGTCTGCTTTCTATTTGCCCAATACCAACAGAATAATGGTTTGAGAAGAGCTTGTGTGGGTGTGTGATGAGAAAAACTACTAGAGATTTTGCTCATCTTTTAAAGTCTTCAATGCAGCTGTGTTGAAGACAAAGTGATCTCCTCCATCCTTTTCTGCAAACTGGTGATATCATTGTAGCTGAGTTCACAAACCTGTCTCAATTATCTTTTACTCAATAATCTTTTCCCCTCAGATGGTTTTATCCAGCCATCAACTGATGGCTTTGTGATATTTGACCTTATATGAACACATGTAGGAATGCCTTCCCTTTGATATCTTGAAAGTCAGACAGAATCCTGAATATTTCCTTATAAATTTTTCCATGGTCAAATTTACATTGCTTGATACTACATCCTACTAAAGCCTGAGAATATATGACATAATATACCACTCACACCTGAGTAGCAGTTTGTATTTGTGGATGAATAAAATGTAAGGTTTGCCCTGCACTATAAGGACAAATTCTTATATTTGTGTATTTTGCTGCATGAATATATATGCTCATTATTTACTAGAGTCAGGATTACAACTGAGAATGATTTCTTGTTATGTGACTAAAAGACATTGTGTACATAGGTGAAGCATAAGCTTACTGAATCACATAACCTCTGGCAATTCTATTTCACAAATAAGCATTTAATAGGGACTGAGGTAAAATGAGGTGTTACACTGTGATGTGAAGCCTAACCTTGCAACCCTGACTTCTGTATACAGTGGAACATGAAGTGTAATGTCATTCCATTTCTATCTATCAGATTGCCAAGAGATGGAGTATTGTCATTAAAATCTATTTGAAGTTAGCTGCAGATTTATGTGAAATTGAAAACCAGTGTTCTGGGAGAATGCAGCACAGACATATTATTTTCTACCCTGACTTTTCTCAGACAACATTAGGACAATTGTAGCACTCCTCTTTCCCCCATAGTTGATATTCTCCCACCAAGAATAGGAAATCTTTTAATGTTAAACTCCAGTTTAAATATACAGCACCAAGTCAGAGGTACAAGGCAAGTGAAGAGAAGGCAGCTGCAGAAGCAGCAAATTACATGCCAAAGAATATGGATCCTGTTTTCATGCAAATGTTTCTATTAATAATGAAGGAAGAAGAAAATCAGAATTTACATAAAGTGTCTCTAAATAAAATGGTTTTATTCCATGAGATGCCAGCAACTCTTCAGTGCTTAATGCCTCCAGGTTTGGGTATCTGAGTATAACATATATCCACATGTATTTATAATATCCATAACACAAGAATTGATCCTTCTGACTGCAGTGGGCTTTTGCATAATTTGCTGAGACAGGCACAAAAACATGCTTGATTGCAAACAATGCTTTGAAGACTCAGTTAGGTCTCAAGACCATTAAGTCTAGGATAAACCAAAAGATCATAAAATGGCATGATAACATCCTCTGAGGATTGCAAAGATAATTGAGGAGGTAATTTTTAAACAACTTTCAATCTTCTGGACCAATTCTGCCATCCTTAGTCATGGCAAGTAGTGTTTGATTATACTAATAGCCTTGATCTGACAAGTGGGGCTCTTTGCAAATTAAGTACAATTCAGTATAAGCCAACATGGCAAAACTGTATTCATGCTTTGCTGTGTTTATTTGTTTGTATGCTTATCTGTAGTTACATGGGGAAATGGTTTGCTGCTACTGATTTCATGATACAAAAATAAAATGTGAGTTTATTTTTCTGAATGCATTTTTCAAGAACCTGCTTTTTCCACTGGGATTTCTCTGTATCATGAGCAAAAGGATTGCAGTCTGACTAGGTATCTATGTGATCTTCACCAGTTTAACGTTTAAGGACTGAATAAGTATAAATTCTTTGGAAAGAAAGGAGTAATGTGCACACATGATAGTCAAGGAACTGAGGTACATACTAGATGAAAGATTTGAAGAATGAAAGAAGTTGAGGTAAGGGGTGAGGCTATTGCCCTAGAATCCAAGTGGAAGCAATTTTCTTTTTGGCTAGAGTCAGCTTTTATTGTCTTTCCTCCTATTAAGGAGGACTTCAATGTTCTTCTGGTAGTTACAGCTTTGCTGTGCAAGCCATGAATTTGTAAATTGCCTCGATTTCTCTTTTGTAGTTTATTCTGAAAACTAATGATGACAATCTAATGCTCATTCCATTGGGCTTTCAATCTAGGCTATCCTATCTGGCAGATTTTCTTAATAAATATGTTTATTCATAGGTATTTGATTGAATAGTGCTTTTGAAGAGACAGGAAAGATTTTTAAGCATGAGAGGAGATAAAGTAAATTAAGAAGTGCCACACTTGAGGAGGGTGCACAAGTGTGTTACTTCGGTACTTTTGTTAGTGTGTTTATCTTTTCACTTGGAAGACCACTTACAGTGAATACAATGCAATGTCATGAAGCAATGGTGTCTTGAGAAATATTCTGTATATAGCTGCATGAAAATATGGAAAAAAAATTTAAAGATTGGATTATTTAGGCAACCTGACATTGTCTAAGTCAATTTTAATAAATATTAGTGTTAAATATATGTCACATAGTTCTACTAAACACAAACAGGTGATTATTAATTCTGCCATTAACATTCTGGAGGACTGCAAACAGAGTCTGCAGGTCTTCTTGAAAGGTAGACAGAACATGTCTCTTCAGAGTCTGCAGGTCTTATTGAAATCCATCTGCAGACTCCTGGAAACATCTGCATACTTAAAAAGTATCAAAACCGTATTACACACTTGTTGAGTCACTCCCAGAATATTCTGGCTGTGCTGTACATGCCTCAGAGGCTTTTCATTCATCAAATACATCTCTCTCCTCCAAAAGCCATCCAAGTTCAAACTGCTGCTTGGAGTCTTTAAGAAAAACATTTGAGTTATCCAGTCAGGAGCCAGGACCAGCACAGCATGATTTCACATCTTACCAGTGGCTCTGCAGAGGGTGAACAAACACCTTGTCAAGGAGGACAGTCTGCAGGTTGTTTACAAGCCAGTGTTTATCAGCGAGATCAGACCACTGCCCAACTCCAGGCAAGTCCTGATTTGTTTCAAAATAATTTACCCTGAAAATAGATGCTAAGCTCAATGAATTAGAAAGAGAATGGATTCCATGCTAAGCCCGATAGTGTGGTTAATTCACTCCCAATGTTTTGACAGATGCTGTTGTGAAGTATCACTGAGGTTTTCTCTGAGCTAATACACACCCACTGGAGGGATGTCATGTAGATAATTCAAATTACCTCCTTTTATTGCAGAGTGTCTTGAACAGGGTTTACTAACAGTGCCCTGCCAGACACTTAATCAACAGGTGCTGACCAGAGTTGGGTGTTTAAAATGGTCAGTCCTGAAAAGCTGTAATTATCCTGCTGAGCTATAAGCATGTCATGATGGCACACATCCTCTCTCTTCTGGGTAGAGAAATGAGACCTCCAAAGGATCTTTAAGCATCATTAAGTCCAATTACATTCTTAATAGCACAGACTGTTAAAAAGAGTCTCTTATTAAGCTTTCCCCCCTTTACTCATCCACACAAGGATGTGTTGTGTTCCAGTTCTCCAGGTCCAAAACAGGTTATTTTTATACATGGGTGGAGAAGTAAAGGGTTTTTGCATAATACATGGTTATATCAGTTTATTAATTATTAAAGTGTATTAATACTTAAAATGGCATGTACATTAGTAAGCAAGCTGAATAATTTTTAAAAATCAAACTTAGACTCCTAAGCAGTAATTTTGACTATAAGTTATATGATAAACATTTTCAGTTTTTATTTATGAAGGAGTGGCAATTAAAATGAGCAAATTTTAGTGAGAGGCCTACAGTAATTTTTTTCTAAGTAAATTTGAATGTGATGACGGCTTTTGTGAAGTAGTAAAATTGCATTTAGGTCTCTTTGTCATTAATAACCCAGACAGATGTAGGTTGAACTCTTATCAGTGGCAGACTGAAATTTGAATTACTTCCATAACCAGGGAGTATAGATGATAGTAGTACTGTAAGCAGGCCCTTACCTTTATAAGATGTCTTCTGCATGGCACAGAGTGATACAGAAGTGGCACAATTGCCTTGACATGAATTCAAAACCATGCTGATCTGCTTTTGCAAACTTCAACTGGCTGCCTTCTTGGGCTTCAGAGAAAGTCCAAGATGGGATGAATAAGTATGGGAAGAAGACCAAGAAATTATCCAAAGGCCTGAGGACAAGAGACTATATTGGACCATCATTTCTTCAGCAATAGAACAGAAACTTCTGTTGGACACTTCTGACAGGAACATTTGGTGTGCTCAATTGAATTTGTATCAGTACTCCTCTCTCCCTCTTAGAGAGTGCTCACTTTGATTCCCTTGTGCTTGGGAGTCAGCAGGATATTTGCCAGTATCACTGCAGTGACCTGAGAGGTGAAGAGTTCCTGTGCTCTGTGCCACTAAGGAGGGAGCTGATGTTGGTCTGAACAGGATGGCTTCAAGCTGTGGATGTTTGCTAAGAATCTGCCAGACTTCTCCCCTGGCTTTTTGTCTGTCACAGTGGCTGGCAGAGAAGTTCCAGGCCAACAACCTGATATTTACTTCAACTTTCATGTCAAATGCCATATGTCACCTTCAGTAGAATCCACTCTAGAGGTCCTCATGGTATTGATAATGTTTTTTCTGCCCCCCTGCTCCACTCTGGTGAGACCCCACCCACAGAGCTGCATCCAGCTCTGGGGTCCCGAGCACAGAAAGGACATGGACCTGTCAGAGCAAGTCCATAGGAGAGCCATCAGCGTGATGTGAGGAATGGAACATCTCTCCCAGAAGGAAATGCTGAGAGAATTGAGTTTGTTGATTCTGGAAAAGAGAAGGCTTTGGGGTGACCTAATTGTGACTTTCCAGTACATCAGGGAGCCTGCAAGGAAGAAGGAGAAGGAATTGTTACAAGGGCAGGCAGTGATAAGACAAGGGGGAATTGCTTCAGACTGAAAGAGAGTAAGTTTAGGTTAGATATTAGGAAAAAATTCTTTGCTGTGAAGGTGGTGAAGCACTGGAACAGGCTGCCCAGAAAATCTGTTGATGCCCCATCCGTGGAAGTGTTTAAGGCCAGGCTGGGTACAATCCTGAGCAACCTGGTCTAGTGGGAGGTGCCTGCCCATGGCAGGGAGGGTGGAACTGGATGATCTTTAAGGTCCTTTCCAACCCAGGCCATTCTATAATTCTGTGGTTCTATACTTGGATTCCAATGGGAACTCATCCTAATGGGGACTTGAGAAAAGTTCAGCTCACCTCATTTCTTCCAAACCAAACAGGCAAACCCAACTAGTTTCCACTTGGAGCTGGGCTCCTCTGGGACATGGAGCCATTCCCTGGTAGCACAGCTCTGACAGAAGTGGGCTCCACTTCTGCCTTTGGTTTACATTTTTGTCTCTTGGAGTTTACGAGTTTAACTCAATGTGAGAAAGACTGAAATTTCCAGTAATTAAA
>WBNO01030107.1:0-11311 GCA_013400575.1 Peucedramus taeniatus
ATATATATATTATATTGTGCATTACTTATATTTACTATATTTTATATTTTACTATTTTTACTATATTTAGCAGTGTTTTTACTATATTCAGTCATTTGGAATACCTGCATTTCACAGTTCATCAAATCGACAGCATTTTGAGCTGTATATAATTATGCAGTAGCAGGGTGCAGCCCATTTTTTCCCCCTAATTTTTAGAATCCAAAGCTTCTTGGATGCTCACAGCACACAGACAGAACTCCCAGTACAAACGTATCTTTAAAAGCATTTTGTGTCTCTGTGACTTCTTTCATGTTTCTTACACATGTTAGCCAATACATTTGCATTTCAAGTACATCCTGAGGACTTAAATTTCAGGTTTTTCTCCTGCTGAAGCAACTTTTTGGAAACGTGCAGAAATGGAGGACTTCATAACATGCATACACTTAAACAAGTAAAGTTCGTCTAAACTGATGGGCATAAACCTGTCAAACTGGACCAATGTGCTAGAAATCTGCTTGCTGTAGTTCAAGATCACAAAGAAATACTTTATATTCCCAGATTACATTTCCACATAAAAATTTCTTTACATTGGATTTCCAAACACTAATGTCTTGGAACACAAATGTGTGGCATCAGTGTAAACAGAATTTTGTTTTCAGTTTGTAGAAGCCTGGCACAGGAGCACACTGGCTAAAGACATTTCAAAAAGACAAAAGCCTCAGTAAACACAGCAATAAGGAGATACACACGCTTAGACTAATATCACAGGCTCTGAGGATCAATGTACATCTGCAAAACAATTAGTGACAAAATATAATTTAATCTTTCACAGGGAGTACTACATTGCCACTGGTAGAACTACCATTACCTTCAGGTCTGTAATAAAGAAACAAAAAAATTTAGAAATAAGTACCTTACTGTCTAGTGTGATCTCCTTAATTGCTTCTGTTGCACCCACTATACCTGTAAATTGAACAAGAAGTTTGTGTTAAAAAATCTTGGTTCTTGGTTAGAGAATAGCATAGAAAGAGCTTGCAAGGATTTCAAAAGCAGTCTCATCTTTCCAAGTCATATCTCAACAACCTTGATATGTGAGAGGCTGTTCATTTGGTATTGGTAACATGCTTAGTGCTGGACATCCCTAAGCAAACCATACCAGTAACACAGAGCACCACAGCACAAATGTGCCATGTCTTAAAAAGTCCATGATGGAACTCTGTGAATTTGGACTTCTATTTTAAGGTATTTTTGCATAGAAGTGAGTTCAGGACAGGCATTCACATCACAACAATGAAACTCAACTTCATGAAAAAGGCAGGCATTTATGAATATTTCTGAGCTTCCTGAAAGCAATGACAAAGCAAAACGTAGCAGAGCACTCAATGCTTTTAGCTGAGGGTAAGTGGGGGTATATATTATAAACCACCCCAAATCACAGAAGTGTCCAATCTTGAGATCCTCCCCTTATTGCAGTTCTCACACAGTACCTTTTGGAACACATGCCAAGATTCTTTGCTTTGACAGAGTACATTTATGTGATTAACTCTTCAGCTGTGGAAACAGATTTTATTTCATTTCTCTCGTCTGACAGCATTTAAAGACCTGGCAAGGTTTAGCCATGGTAACACAGCTGTGCTGTACTGCATGGTGCCCAAACCAGTCAACTCTAAAAGGAAAAACCTGGCAAAGGAGTCTGTTCACAGCAGAGATAGATACTGCACACTTAATTCAAGGACATGACAAAGCTATTGCAAATGATTTCTTTGGTGTGGGGGTATTCTATTATGAAATATGACACCTTTAAGAATTGCCAGTGATAAAAAATGTACGTCTACAGAAAAAAAAGGCATCATCTCCAACCCTTTTTCTCCCCATTCTAGCAAACTATTTAGAGAACTTTCTCCACATTACAGCAAAAAAAAAAAATTACTCCATAGAAGGTAAAACCTTAGAGGAGTACTTTTGGAAATGATGGAGAAAACATAATTGAAGGACAGAATTGTATTAATACATGATAGAACATCATGAAACAGACTAAAACTAATATAATTGCCAATTAGAAAAAAACCATAAGTATTTATAAGACACTGTGCTAGAAAAGCCAGTGGGATAGATTCATATAAGCAGTATTTTTTAGACTTCTTTATGAACACAAGCTCATTTAAGAGCTTATTGTAAAACAGGATCATCTCCCACTCTCATCTCTGTCCTTAACATCTTTCTTTTTAGTACAGCATCCACAATTTAACATCCTCTTCACAGGATTTCCTTACTAAGGAATGAGTCACTACACAGCTCATATTTTAAAATAACTTCCTAGAACTTTAGTAAGAGAATACTGAAATAATTTCCATCATCTCTGAAAAGGAGCCTGTTTCAAGCATATACAGCCACACAGTTAAACACCGTGCACCAATCAGCTGGGTAGCTGATAATGTAACTTATTTCCTCCAGGCTACATATTGGTACACAGACATGTATTTAAGAAAGATTTTACCTTCTAAGAGTGGAAACTGAAAATCAGATTGCCAAATGCAAAGCCTGCAGCAAGACCTTGAATACCTGCATTATGAAAAGTGTCTACCCATCCCCCATCACCATCATCTTCTTCTATAATTGCCTCCTGCTCATCTGAGTACTCCATCTGCTTACACCTTTTATAGCACGGCACTACAAAAAATGGCAAAACAAAAAGAATGCAGTCAGTCATTCTTATACAAAACCAGATTGGAGCATGCTATTGTCCTAAAAGGCCTTCTAAAATGTGGCAGTCTTTCCTATATCCCCATTTAGGGAATCTTAAGGATGTATTTCAAATGCAAAAGCATGAACTTCCAAAAATATGTTGATATGTTGTACCAGATATTTTACTTCATGTAAAATACAATGATTGCTGTAGCCTTAGAAGTTCATCTTTCTGTTAAGTATTAGAGCAGTTTCATCCAATCTTTTAAGGACCAGAAAAGAATTAATTTCTCATTTGCTAACAACTGGAAAGAACTTGTAAGTTTTCTTCACACTGGTAAACAATTAAGGACAACTTTGCCTGGATTTTCATCAGTTTTCCAAACTCATTTAGGCTTTAGAATTCTTCTAAAAGTTTGCATCAGCTATTTATGCAACACGTTAGGTATGTTTAACCATAATTTAACATCTAGAAGTTTAGAAGGTCACAATTCATGTGATACTAAGAATAACTTCTGTCATACGCGTTATGCAGCCATTCAAATAGAGATTTAGATAATGTTTTCAGAAAATAGTCAAAGAAAGTCTGAATATCTGATCAAGACAAAGCAGGCATTTTTCAATAGTGTAAACAAGCACTATGTAGAAAATGCTCCTTCCTTTTCTATTAATGCAGAGAAAAACAAACGTGCTGCAAGAAGTGCAGCATTTGAAAACTGCTCTTTAACTTTTCAGAAAGGGATGAAAGGAGTGTGAAAGTCAAAGTGAAGTCATCCAAAGAATTCTAAAATGAGGTCTGTAGGATGGTTCCCAGTCTCAACTACAGCCCACAACTTTTACTCAGGTGGGAGGCCAATGTGATACCAGCAGCTGGAAACGCATTATTCTGGAATGTGATCAAGAGGATCAGAGCAACAAGGAACGTCAGTAGTGGCAGGAAAAGAAACAAAGCAGATCAGCTGGCCATCAAACCATGAGACTCATGTCAGGAAAATGTCCAATGCTACTGCTACTGTAGTAATTTTCACATGACAGCACACTGCAAGACTCCAAAAGTCAGCGAGGAAAATCCAAGCATATAATACAACCCTCTGCAGGCAAAAATTTCCTCAGGCTTTCTTAGTGCTAATGCTTTATGTAATAGCTTTGACACATTTTGATACAAGATCTTTTGGATTTCCCCATAGTTGTGCCAAAATGTTATCCTTCTTATCCATTAAAAAGCAGTCACCACATATATTATATAAACACAACTGTGAGGCTGATAAAAAATTATTCAAGATTGTATTCGTATGATTCTAATTGACAAGGATATTGACATTAACTACATACTTGAATTAGAAGTATCAGTGTCACTATGAAAAACATTTTGAGAACTCTTAAATAGCCTGAGTTTCCAAAGGAATGAGGAAAATAAACTTACTTTCACTTTAGACACTGAACATGAGTTGAAGCAGAGACAAACAAAGAAGTTAATAATGTTTAAAGTTTATTTATACTTCTTCAAGGCAGGCTTTCTGTCTCATATAAAGCTCTACTATAAACTGGTCTAAGAAAAAGAATTTAAGAGTGCAGGAAAAACTTTATTAGTGCAAAGCCAGAGCATTCAAAGTGTGAGGTATTTGCTTCCCCTATCAATACAGACAATTGGTAGAGCTGATAGCACAGTCAACCATGCTGTCAATTCTAAGAACACTTATATTTAAATTTCAGGCTTACCATTTTTAGTTACCAAAAACTGTTTGTCTGTTGGCAGATAAGCTTTGACTTTTAGTTCTTCTCCTGAAGCCCTGTAAAATGAAGTGCACCATTTGAGAATTTGATGACCTGCAAACAAAAGAACCCTTCTATATTCACGTTGTGTCAGGAACTTTTTATATAATCCTCTTGACCTATTCTCAGAATTGGTCTGCTGTGACTTTACTCTTCCCTACATACATTTGGTACGGTGTTAGAAAGCTTGGCCACTCCTAACTGTTCTGAGATCAAAACCATTTTATGCCTCAAAAACTACTTTCACCTTAAGATGGCCAAGCAAAGATGAGGTGACAGAATAATCTATTCTATATAAAATTTTCTAGGATCAGCAACAACAAAGTATCAAATGTATGAGGAAAGCAACTTCAGAAAAGCAAGAAATAGACCTCTATAAATACAAAATCTGTTCATAGTCACTAGTGCTAAAGTACTCTTAATTTCACATTATTCAAGCATTTGCCTTCACCTTTAGTGGTTTTTGGTTTGAAATAAGAGCAACATTCTAAATAGCTGCCAGACTCAACATCATGTTTTCTCTGAAGGAGGTGGCAAAGGGGCAGGGAAACAATGATTCAAACATAGCCATTTTTCCTTCAGCAATTCGAGGCTCAATATAGAGCCAAGACGCTGATGATACAACTGCACAGACAATGCTCATTTAGGAGCAGATTAGTTTCATAATGCAAGACACCAGTAAAACATAAGGAAGCACCTTATTTGCACTCTAACTGCACACGAAACAAGGGATTTCTAAGGGCACTCACTGCACAAAGTGAACTGCTGTGGGCTAACTTGAATACATTTATTAACAAATGCTTGTCAAAATACACCATTTACAACTACTGCCTAGCAACTCCAGCTGCGCACGGCCTTTGCTTTTTCAATCACCAAGACAAACCCGAGGAGACATGCTGCCACTGCAGCTAAGCACTAAAAGCATTCACAGTATGTAACAGATTATTTCCCCTAAAACCTTAGAAAAACAAACAAAAAATCCCCAAGCAAATCCTCATCTCAACTACTGCTATACAGCAATTAGTAAGCCCTGCCTGACTTAAATATAGAGCCATCATAAAAGTTTTGCTGGAAAAGTACACTTACTGCTCTGACAAGGGTATGGCTAAATCCAATGGAAACACACCAAAGCACAGGCAGGAATGCTCACTTTCTACAATTCTTTCCATTTCCTTACCATTGCCAAGTAGGACAGTGGTGAACTAAGTGATCTCCAGCTGCAACAAACTGTTAAGGCAGGAAAAAAAACTACTGTTAAACATGGCCAAAGGAAACAATCTTCAAATTTTCTCAGCATTAGTATTTCAGTTCCACATTCCTTTGATCAATTAACTGTGTAATTAACAAATGTTTCAATCAGATTGATGCTTTATTTTAATCCCATATCTCAGCTAACCATGAAAATACAAAGATTAAACCAACTTCATCTGAAATGCTTACTAAGCACCATAGCAAATTCAGTGTTTCAAAAGCTGTGATACTACCTGCCTGTCTAGTAAGAATAAAAAAAGTGTCTGGACCTAGTAAGACTGTTTACTTTGTAATAAAGAAATTATTTTTATTTGCCACTATTCAAACTTTTACAAAGATAACAAAGAGCTTAATGTAAAAAAAAAAAAAAGTTTAATTATCTTTCCTTGTTCAAAACAATTTTGCAGTAAGAAAAGCAAGATCATCAATCCACTGAATCAGTGAGAGAACTGCAACAAAGAAATAAACAGCACAGATTTTATATAATGACCATCACTATAGCAGCTGATCACTGATATAAAGTAAAAATAGATTGCCACTTACTTAGTACACTAAAAAACTTACAGGTAACTTTGTTCTGAAGAAATAGTTTTTAAAAATTCACTCTGCTTGTTCTTAGCATCAAAGATGAAGCCTAAAATTGCATTACTATTTCAAAGTGATACTGTCATGCTAAACTTGCCAGCAACGTCACACTAGACTTGAGTACAAACTCAAAATTCACGCAGCAAAGTCTAACCCTCTGGGCTTGTTTTTTGTACACATAAATTGAGGAGGGCAAGCCCGCACTCAAGTGATTTTTGCGGGCTTTGCAGCAGCGCCTTTGGAATATGAGGTGCACAGCTATTGCTACAGGTGCTGCCTTGTCTTGAAGTGCCAGTTTATACCAGCACGCACCCCAGCTGCCCAGGAGCTGCTGCAGTGTAACATAACAGGCCTGCAGCAGGTCACAGCCATTTCCTCACCACGTCTGTCAAAGGCAGATGGATCAGCACAGCAGAAAACACCACAGTGCGCACTGCACACGGATTAACAGGCTTACTCTCTGCTAAAGTGCTTTCCTTTCACCTATTTTCAACAGAAACCTCTAGCAAAACTGAATCCTTTAAAAAAAAAAAACCAGCAAACTCTCCCAATACACAGGGAAATTTTAAAACTCATTATCTCTTACATAGTAAACATAAATAAAACTCCAGAATTATTGAAAATTCTCTTTTCAAGGAATTGAAACTCTGTTTGTGACAGCAATGTTGAAATATATTACTAAAGATGAAAAAACCAGTGTAGTTTGTAGGTCTAACAGATACACAGCCCTAAAACAGCATTTGAAATTTCATCTACATTTTTTTCACCTTAAGCAGCAAAATTATCTTGCTGGTTTCACTTTCTATTTCTCAAACACTGATGCTACCTAGTATCTGAATCACTACTGGAAAGTGGAAGGAGATAAATTTTAGGACATCTTATTTCTAGTCCTGAAGAAAATGATTTTAAAAATTTCCCTGTATTTACACACATAATTAAAACAGGTGTCATCTTTTGAAGGTATTAATTAGTAAAAACTCATGACAGGCAAGAATTTTTGAAAATAAATCAAGTACACAGGTAAGTGAAAAAAGGGAGTAGGTGTTGAGTTTGATTAATGAGTCATCTTTAGTCTTAATTTATTAATACTCTGTTGTTCTAGTTTATATACAATAAAGATCATGTATTTTTGTTTAACATATATGAATATTTATATACACACATACATAGAGTTATCAGAACAGAACACCATGTTGCTCAGCCTGTTTTTCTGTGTGGTATTTGTGTGTCAGAGAATGAGTGTTTGCTTGCCAAGCAACAGAGCAGAAAAATGCAGGCACCAATATTAGGAAAAACACTTCTGTCCACTTTATCTACCTGCATCAGTCATCATTTGTTCCATTTTTTTCCCATCTCATCTTTACGATTTCTTATTGTTTCATTTTTCTTTCATTCTATCTAACAGTCTTGACACTGTTTTATTAGAACTCTGTTAAGACAAAGTACTTGCATCTCAGTAGCACATCAATATGAGAAAAAACACAATGGGGAAATTAAAATAGCTCAACACAGTCAGTGCTCTTACTGCTCCAGGAAAAAAATCCTGTTTGTTGCTCTTTGCACTGGAGTTCTTAAAAAAATACAAGTGCTTGGCAGCAATCCAAAATACAACCAGCCTAAGGCAGCCTATAGAGAAGAAGACGAAAAAACAATAACCACTGGATACACTGTGTGGACAAATATATGTAATGATCTTCACAGAGCCTTGGAAGGAACCAAAACAGAGGTAAGCAAAGATTGTTCCAAAGACAAAAGCTCCCCTTAGAGTTCCTCAGAGGAAAGATTTTAAAAACCAATACATTCCTGCTTTAGTCCTGAACTCCTATGATAAATGGAGCTGGATCTTTACAATCTTTTCACAGCATAATAGAGGAAAGAAGCATCCGACGTTCAGATGCCTAATGCCATCTCAGGAGAAATTATGTTGATCTACTTCAATTTGTAGAGTAAAACAGGCCACTTAGAAATTTCACTTTGTGTAAATTGTTTCAAGAAGCAATAATTGGCAAAGACATGATCTGTTTAACATGCTCGTTTTGCCTTAAAAAATTGCATCATTACTTTCAAAATAAATTTAAGTTTCTAAATACTTACTTCCTCAGGTGTGATTACTCCAGTTTCTTTAAACTTGGACTCCTGCAAGAAAAAAAATTAGAAATTTTAAGAACTGCTGACAAATCAACACACTCCACTTTACTGGAAATATAAACATCTTTTCTACTTTCGTTTTGCAGTAAGTTCTGTCCAGAGATCCAAGAATCAGCCTGGAGGCAACCTCTGCCACAACTGATAGGCAACTTACATTAGAAAATAAGGAAGTAAGGCTCCCCAAAATTACTTGTTGCAAAATACGAGGTATTATGAAAAATTATCACCTATACAAAATAATTTTTTTTTGCTACTGCCAATTATAGCAATAATGAAGAAAAGATGACTGGCACTCAGTATTATGTTTGCCAGTAAGAAAAACAGTTGGAATCAGTGATCCTAACTGTCAAGGACTCCAGAGTTCCAGGCACTGAACAGCACTGCAATACATCAACATGAGGTTTTGTAATTAAGAAAAGTCATGAACGAAAGGCCAAACCAACTCTTCTCAAGGGTAGAAAAAGTTAAATACAAAGACTTAGTAATATACTCTCTTTTAATGCCCATTTCTGTGCCTTCGTCATGCACCCCACAGAAACGGTTTCAGTTTCTGTACATTGTCATGGGGAGTTCTGTGGATGAAAGAATAGATGGCAAGCAGACACCAGGCTTATTCTGTATGGAGATATGAAGTACTCTGGCATTAAAGTTAACATTTATGAAGTTTAAGGATAACACATCTTGGATCATATTCAAATCTAGACTAAGTGTACTATGTTTTGACTTCTGGTTGTTTGTTTCTTCAGAAAAGCCTCAAGTACCAAGCTATCCTACTGCTCCCCAGCATTAGAGCTATTCAAAACTGGCTTTTGAAAGAGAATACAATTTCAACCATGGCATAGCTGACTTCTTGCCCTAAAGAACCTATTTTTTTTCCTCCTATCAAGACTAAAAGCATCAACTGAACATGTCTTGTTTCCAGCCACAACTTCACCATATTCAACCAGCCAGAAAACATTGAAGAAAAGCAGCCCCAGCTAAACTTTGTTATTCTTGTTCCTTCCCCCAGTGTGTGCTATCACCTGTGCTACAGAAAATGAAAGGAGCACACCTGTTTCATACGTACTGATTACTGCCTTTCTGCCTCAGTTCCTCGGAAGATACACTTAAGAACAAGATAAAGATAAGGAAAACAGCAGTTGTACAAACATTGTAACATTGTTATATGCTAAGTGACTGAAATCAAAGTAATTTCAATTGCTATACAACTCAGAATCCTCAATAACACACTGTGTAACACCACAGTGCAGACAACTTATTGGTTCCCCTCAAAATGAACCATAAGCAGTGGGGAACATGCACAAACTTGTGTCTGTGGAATTACAGAAAGAAAACATGTAAAATATCCATCCTCTGTTCCCTGAGGGTAAATAGTTCATTTTTCTGTCTAAGTAAATTCTTCAATTGTGAGAGACACAGGTCTAGTTTCTTTCAAAAGTTACGAAGTTGGAGTATTTATTTCCCCCTTGTAAAGGGAACATATACACATAACACAAACACCTTCCATTTCTGGAAGATTCTACTCCTGCCTCCTCTCAATAATCCGTCTGGATACAGGGATTCATCCACTATTACACCAGCTGTGCAACAACAACTGTACCACTAAACTACTCACTTCACCTTCCCATGGCACAACTTCACTGCAACCCATACATTTCACATTGGTGGGCAACTCCAGGAAGGTCCTCTATCCAGACAAGAGCATCCCACATACCACAGAGGGACAAGTTCAATTAATAATTGACTGTCACTGCTATCTGCCCAGAGATGTAAGCTGCAGGGTGCAAAGCACATAAAAGGTCAAACCACAAAGCCACAGGCAGAGAGACTGCTGTCATAAACAAGTGTTTTTTCAAAAGCATGCAGAAGCATCAAAATCACTAGTGAAAAAACTGCTGCCAAGTTAAGCACTCATATACAAAGTTGGGATTTATATAAAAAATTGTTTGCAAGTAAGACAGAATGGGATGTAGTCTAACAACTGCAGAAAACCATAATTTGTTTCTACCCAAATATGCAGTAACAGGAACTATAGCAGATGTGCTGCCTACTTTTATAATGACCCAATGGCTCACTTCTGCTATTCTCAGCTACTTTGGTGCACAGAGGCTTGTATCAATACTGTAATTCTGACACAGGAATAAGCTGTGCTATGTAAAACCTGCTCACACAACGAAGGTGTGGCTAATTTTGTCGTTTTGGTTTGGGTTTTTTTTTAATGTCAGATGAAAAAGTTACCCTTTACCCAAAATAACTATTGCCCAAAATAACGCAATTCCTGAAACCAGGCTCAAGCCTGTCTACACTCGGATTTCAATTCCTGGACAGACAACCACGTAAAACTTCCGTGACTTTAACAGAAAACGGCAACGCATTTAAGTCATTCCTTGAGAAGCAGGAGCAGCAACACCTGTTCTTCGAGAGGCCCGCCCCTCCCAGGTGGATGCTCCTCCCGCAGCGGGATGCGAGCGCCAACCGGGGTCCCCCATGCCCTCCAGCCCGGCACAGGATGAGGGCCGATGGCTGTGCCGGCACGCCCAGCTCCGCGCCCTTCGACACTCGCAGCCACACAGCTCCTCGGGCCCGGCCGACAAGGGCACCGGCAGCGGCTCCCGGGGCTCACGCAGGGAAGGACGCCCGCAGGCGGGGGAGGCCACGGGTGTCCCTCCTCCCCATCCCGGCTACCGTGCAGGACCGGCACCTTGAGCACGGGCGTGAGGTACTCGGCCACCTCCAGGGCCTTCCCCTTCACCGTGTTGATGACGTTCTGCATTGCGGCGGTCGGACGGACGGGCAGACAGACGGACAGCGGCCGCACCCCGCCCTCGGCACGGCGCTCCCGCGGCCGCCGCCCACGTGACCCGCCCCTCACGTTACCCCGCCCCCC